>JAHXMU010000131.1:1112167-1210702 GCA_019455685.1 Philornis downsi | reverse complement strand
AAGATTATCAAGTTTCTTATATCTCATTATCATTGCTGAAGCCTTTAAATGGGCACATGGATATAAATATTTAAATCCTGTCCTAATTTAATACTGTTTTGAACTAAAAAGCGATTCGAAATGGTTTTCAGCAGCGTAAAATAATAATTTGCATTATTTTTATCGTTTGATTCTTCATATAAAATACCAAAAAAAATTATCAAGTTTAAAATATCTCATGTTCATTGTTGAAACTTTTAGATGGGCCACGTAAAATAGTTGCGGGCGTACTCTTTCGATCCGCCTATGATAATTAATTATTATTTAAAGGAACGCGTTGTGAAATTCGAGCACAATAATTGGATTCTTGACAATCACTTTCTGTATAATAAGAAACCTTTTAGCCGGTTTACTGGCTGACTGACAAAGTAATGTTGCATTAAAAATTTGTTAATGTCAAAGTGTGAAATATGTTGAAAGAGTCGAGAATAAAAAAGGCAGTCCCTCCCACTATCACTTTGTAATTTAAAAGTCCTCAAAAAGGGATTTATACCTTGAGTTGGCCACACTGCCCTTAAGCGACTTATAGTGAAATTAAAGTATGCTTTTGGCCACTGGTTCCATTCTCATACGGTTCATGTTGCATAACGATTTGGCTGCCAAAAAGATTTCTTCACTTTAATTCGGAGTCTCTTAATCCAGCAATCTCACAAAAGAAGATTCGTGTTGATTGCTGGAAAGGAATGCCGCATAAGTTTGATAGCGGTACCCTGAAAGACGTCTATAAAGTTGCCGCAGGCACCAAATTATGACTACGAGTTTAAAACTACACAGATGCCAATCGTACAAAAATAACCAAATTCATCAAAAAATTTTCAGCCAGGGAATACTTCGTCTATTCCTTGGGGAAACTATCGATGTAGAAATTGGTAAAGATACACTTTCATTTGTTTGCCAGAAGCCTCTGGAGAAATAATCTGAATCAGCCACAGAATACTGATAATTTTTTGAGACGAAAATAAATTTCTCTTTGTTTCCGTTTATCTAAAAATACAGAAGGCAGCCCTCGTATTCGTTTGGAAATAAAATACTCTAACGTTACTATAGGGTGGCGCATAAGCAACGTTAAGATTTGATCAGTGAATACAATTTTTGTTTGTCTTTTTTCGTCTCTTTACACAATCAACTAAATAATACTTGGGAAATTTATGATGGAAAGGCTCAACACAGAACAAAGAACCAAAGTTGTTCAATTTTACTTTGAAAGTCAGCATTCGATTATTCAGATCACATCAAAATTTCTTTCATGTTCGAAATGCTCCTAGCGCTCCAACAATTTACCGATTGATTTAGCGTTTTGGGCAACAAGGAGCTGTCTGTGATCTTCCGCGAGCTGGAAAACCTCGTGCAGTTCGAAATGAAGTGACCATTGCTCGAGTGCAAGCAAGTATTGAGAAAAACCTCAAAACTTCTACTAGACGACGTACTCAGCAGTTAGAGATGTCTAAGCGGTCTTTGCAAAGAATTTTACATTTGCTGCATCTTTTCCCATATAAGATGCAATCGAGTTAAAACCAAATGATGCACAAGAATGCATTCAATATAGTCGCCGTTAACGTTACTTATGCGCCACCCTATATAATCGTCGCACAATAGTTCCAACCAATAATATTTCGACAAGTTTAAAATTTTACACTCAGAAGAAAGCGTTTAAAATACCAATTATTTTTCGCCACATTTGTTGTCTGTGATTTTGTTCTGAGTGGATGGACTAACTGTCGCCTAATATTTTGCCAAATCGCAGTTGGGGTTTGTAAATTAGAAAATTCAATTTTTTCCCCGTAATTGCTAAATCGAAGACCTAACCTAAATGTTTGCCCTTTGTAATGATGTATAATGCTCGGTAGAAATCGAGGAAACTTCATCGAATCGAACGCCTTTTCAGGTACCATTCATACAATTGACTGATTTAACCAATACGATATTAGTTTCATATCTTTCAAGAAGTTGCACTGAATTCAGTCAAAAGTGGGATATAATGCGTTTAATGCAGCCTTACCACGCCCGATGTAGAATCCTCCAAATTCCCATTTCAGTGAAAAATCATACCTGTTACTATTCCTAAATTACAGAAAAATTTTAAATAAATTCTGAAGCTTAGGAGGAATCGCCAACTTTACATTTTAATAAAAACTGGTATTGTGGGGAAAAATTACAGAGCATTGAACGTTTCACAATACCAGTTTCTATTAAAACGTAAAGTTAACGTTTCCTCCTAAGCGTCAGAATTTATTTAACATTTTCCGTTAGTACGGCTAGCAGTACTTTCGAAATTTTTAAGGAAATTGTGTCTTCAGGCCTCTGACAATTTTGTTCATACAAACAACTTGCGCTTCATTATAATTTATAAAAATCCTGCTATGTAGGGGTTGCATATTTCAATTTGGAACGAAATAGATTTATATGCATATTTTTCGCTCACTGCACTTCTTTTACGTCATCTCTCAAAACATTAGACAGACAAGTAATAGAGTTTGTAGTTATTTGTTTACTTAAAATATAAAAGTTTGAGAATCATTCTAAAAAGAAGTAGGCACTTTGAGAACCCCTTAGCCGTTAGGCTAACCTATAGTTTTTCTCAGTAACACAAATACACGCAGATACATACGCGTATTTTACAAATTAATGGCATACATTATAACTAATAAAATCTCAGGTTTTCATTTGTTCCAGCATTACAATGCCCACGATCCCAAGGAGACCAAAACATTATATGTCATTTTTAATTTGCATATTCTTTCAACAGTCACCACTTCATAAAGGAAACACTGAAAAAGGAATACTTATTTTAATATAATGATTCCTACCGGAGGGACATGATGTGATAACCGTTCACACATGCACACACAGACCCACACTCAATCACATACTCGTTGATCCAGTCACTCACACCATGATGCTGGTGATATCTCATGTTGCCTACAACCATTGAGCAGCCATAACAAATGAATTATTGACATTTTAAACAATATTTGCCAATATTCATTCAGGAACAACAACAGTAACAGCGGCGTCATTTTATGGAGGACCCTGGATAACAGATATGAAAATTGTCATCTTGAAACTTAACGAGAACGAAGAGATTTCTTTCTGGTTTTATAGTGGCTGGTGGTGGACGAAGACTCAGATGACGATGACAACGGCGAGGATGTCGCTGTTTTCTGAAAAAACAAAGCATCATCTTGTTTGGAAGAATGAATCTCATGTGACTGTTTGTAGTAGTATTCCTTGGGCCAAGTCAGAAGTAGTTGTTTGTCCGAGCCACGCGATTCACAGTGGCTAGAAACTGACACTGGAAGCATAACTGTTTTCTTTATCACTGACGAATATGCCCAAACTTAAAATTTATTTATATATTTTACAGTTTTAATATATTGTTGATTTCAATTAAATCAAGCTTGCAAGAGGGCTGCACTATAACAACCAATATACAAAAACAAATTTGTTATCGTCTAAGCCAAACTATTAAAGCTAAAATGCCGAAAATTGAGGTGTAGATATCCTCCATAGAGCAGGTGCGCGATAAGATGGAATTTTTTAAAACACATACTTGAGCAACTAGGGGTATAAAAGTGGCAAATCTGGTATTATCGGGCAGCTCAAACAACTAGAGCTAGAATCGGGAAAATTGGTGTCCATATTGTTTATCCAGAACAAGCACGCGATTGAAAGGATCTTTCGAAATTTTCTTTTGTGGATTGAAAAAAGCTAAAATGGGACAACTCTGGTACCGTCGCAGAGCTCTAAATGACTTGAGATAGAATCATGAAATTTTCTTTTATGAATTGAAAAAAAGCTAAAGCGGGGCAAATCTGGTACCGTCACTGAGCTCCAAATGACTTGAGGTAGAATCATGAAAATTAGCGCCCATATTGCCCATCAATATTATAAACGCGATAAGAATTGATTTCCAATATGCATACTTCTAGAGATCTAACAGATCTAGGACCATAAAAATTTGTGTCCATTATCATTCCAGAGTAGGCAGGCAATAAGAAGTTTTACGAAATTCGTGCTTTTAAGGTAAAAAATTTCGAATTTTGTACGATCACCCAGACCAAACGGCTAGATCTATAATTCATATTGCTCCAACAGATCAAACGCGCAATAGGGAGGAAGATTTCAAATGCGTGTTTTTGGAGGTAAAAAATGAATTAACTAATACCATTGGACATACTAAAAGCGTGAATCCAGAACCATGAAAATTGCGTCGTGCAGCTTTTTTATAAAGGGTGGCGCATAAGTAACGTTAACGGTGACTATATTGCATGCGTTCTCGTGCATCAATTGATTTTAACACGTAAACCAATTGCATCTAATATGGAAAAAGATGTAACATATGTAATATTCTTTGCAAAGACCGCTTAGACATCTCTAACTGCTGAGAACGTCTCCAGGTGGAAGTTTCGGGGCTTACCTCAATACTTGCTTGCACTCGAGCAATAATCACTTCATTTCGAACTGCATGGGGTCTTCCAATACGCGAAAGATCACAGACAACCCCTTGTTGCCCAAAATGGTAAACCAATCGTTAAATTGTTGGAGCGCTAGGAGCATTTCGAACATGAAAGAAATTTCGATATGATCTAAATAATCGAATGCTGGCTTTCAAAGTAAAATTGAACAACTTTGGTTCTTTGTTCTGTGCTGAGCCTTTCCATCATACATTTTCCAAGTATTTTTTAATAATTGTGTACAGAGACAAAAAAAAAAAGACTTAAACAAAAAATGTATCCACTGATCAAATCTTAACGTTACTTATGCGCCACGCTATATAATAGGCTCGGAGTAAGAATGTAATTTTGCGATATTTTCACTTTCAGGAGGTAAAATTGGGGTGAAAGTGTGTGAAAATTGCACTATTACCCACAGCAAATCATTGAAAATGTACTGCCATATTTGAAAGTGCAAGGTGTGTTCAAAAAATAAGGTGAATTTTCAAATTTCGCGGGGTATGTAGTACATTCAACTTTCGATTATTATTTTGAAAATTCACCTTATTTTTGTAACGCACCTCGTATCAGTTCCCCTTACAGGGTGAATGTAAATAAGGATAGAAACAGGACAAAAATAGTATAATCGCTCATAAGAAATGGCTAAAGTTAACATCATAAAATTGTCGTACAGTTGAACACTCTGCTGCTATATCGTATTTTTTTCGTATTTTTAAAGCATGAAATCATCAAATTGGGAGTGCAAATTCACCTACTAGCGAAAGTAAAATATGAGAAGTGATTTATAAAAATGCATGTCCTTAAGCGATAAAATATGAGCTAATGAGGACCAAAGGGATATTATTGACCAGGGCAAACGGCTAATACTAGAACCAGCAAAGTTGTTACGATGTAAGGGCAAACGTTTTTCGAAATCTCACCTTAAGAGGATCAAACATTTACTACAAGAGTGGAGTCATATAGCAGTAAAATTAGAACTGTACATTCTATCATGGAACATCATGAATATGTAAAGTTTCAAATTCGAACAGTGTTCACACTATAACAAAGAATTTTACAAAATTCACATTTTCGGAAAATAACCATAGACTAGAAAGGACACAAATTACGCCATTTTGTAGACTAAAGATCTGTGACAATAAAGTAAGCTGTATTGTATTGTCTGATATATGAATTATTTTGAACCTTAACCGGTTGTGATATAAAAAAATGAATCTTTGCGATTGTGCCGTTGAAGTCAGAACCGTTGTAATAGGCGAAGCGATTCGCTTGTTAGTGAAAAATAAATTGTAGAGGAAGTAAATTTCTAATTTAATTTTTATTTAAAATGTAGAACCGCGCATATGAGATAAGATATGTATATATATATATATACATATATATATATATATACACATACACATATATATTTGTTTTTGTTTGCGTAAATATAATATGTTTGCTTATATACACGTACATGTACACACATATGTATACCTACATTGATTTCTTAGGTCCAGTAGCCTTCAAATTATAATCTCCAGTCACAACATATGTACTCGAAATCTTTGCAGAATGCCAAATTGCAACCTTCATGCATGGCCTTCAGTGCGCGCTTTGATCCAATATTGAATCTCTACATTCGATTCAAAACGGTGTCCCTGAATCTTATGAGTATATGAAAAAGTCAAACGTCACATCGAGCTAAATTACGCGAATTTGATGGCTGTGGAATGATATAGCTAATAAAGTGTAAGGTACTGTCGTGTCTTGTTTTACTTCGGAACTGTATTCATTAGATTGTCCGGTTATTTTCAAATCGCAGGCACACATTGAAGTACTATTTTTAGTAATAACGCGTTTTCTGCCGGTATATTAGGTCTGCAATTAAATTCCCGCTGTTTGCTAATAGATGGCACCAACTGTAAGTGCTAACCGATTCTACCATAACCTAAACGTCATGAGCCAAGCTTAGGCATATGGTAAACATTCTGCCTCGGCACAATAGTGATTTTCTTCTGGTTATGCGAATATGTATGATTTTGTGCCAAATTGTCATATGCGAGAAGTATTGATTTTCTTCTTTCAATCAAAGAAAATGGCCACTGGAGCTCATCGAGAGCTTCAAAACGCTGCTCTAAGTGAAACAACGTGTCGAGATTGGTTCCGTCATGTTAAAGATGCCGATTTTGATGTTGACGACCGTTCGCATGAAAGAAGACGAAAAACCTTCGAAGACCCCGAATTGACTGTATTGCTTGAAGGGGATCCGTGTCAAACGCAGGTAGAACTTGCTTCAGTATTAGGAGTTATCCGCCAAGCCATTTCCAAGCGATTTCGTACGTTGGGACTGATTCAAAAGCTAGGAACTTGGGTTCTCTATGTGTTGAAGACAAGGGACGTTGAAATTGGTTTTTTCGCCAGTGAACAACTGCTTCAGCTACAAAAAAGGAATGGTTTTCTTCATCGTACTTTAGCGGGTGAGGAAAATTAATTCATTACAGCAATCCAAAGAGAAGAAAATCATGGAGGCTGCCCGGTCATGTTTCTACGTCGTCATCTCGGCCGAATATTCACGCTGCGAAGGTTATGCTCTGGTAACACCGACCAAGTCGGTGTTTTTTATTACGAGCTGTTGAAACCGTCACTGGGGATCGGCATCGACTTCAATCAATGCGATTGAAACAAGCTCTGCGAGAGAAACGCATACAATATGCGGAGAGTGATTCTTCAAACGTCGGTCTCACGTGGCCAAGCCAGTTTAAACCTACCTGGAAGCACTGAAATGGGAAGTCTTACCCCATCCGCCATATTCTCCAGATGTTGCGACGTCAGATTATCACTTGTTCTGTTTGACGGTCTGGCTGACCAGCAGTTCCACTCATATGACGACATCAAGGAATGGCTAGATTCGTGGATAGCTTCAAAGGATGAACAGTTTTACAGTAACGGAATTCGGGCTTTGCAGAAAGATGGGAAAATACTTTCCATGAATCATTTGTAAACGTGTTTTCATAATGGGAGGCGGGGGGGGCTTCGTTCGTAAAAAATCACGGGCTATGATTCAGATGCCAATATCTCTTAGTTATTCAAATTTGGATCAGAAGTCGTTCTCATCTTCTTACCTTTGTTTCTGGCCGTTTTTGTGACTTAATTTCTTGAAATCCAATAATCTACACACATTTGTAGATTACGGATAATGAGATAGTTACAAAGCATAACAAAAATTCACAGTTTATGAAATCCATAACCACTCTTTTTAAACGGAAAGAAGCTTTTACATTTTTACAGTTTTTGGAGAAAATTCAGATCTTTTGGAACTAATAGTATAAAATGGTACAAATTGATTTACGAGGCACAGAAAGTTCAATTTCTTCACCTTATAGATATTAACTTCTGATATTAACGTTGATACTAGATAAGAGCGAGGCAAATCTTCCACCACATATCGACCGCTTCTGCACGGTACGACTCATATGCACAGGTTTTTGATAATATCGATTAACCCTAAATTTTCTGTAATATTTTTAACTATTCGCCATACGAAATTTCATATGCAATACAAATTTTGAGTCAAATTTTTTGTTCAATACATTTATCCATTGTAAAAGTGGCAAAAAATAATTGAGATGATTTGAAAAAATCTAGCACTGCAATCCAACTAAATGGACAGATGCGTATTTCAGTGACACAGAGAACTCTAAGACAAAAAACTTTTTCGACGGATTTTTTTTTTTTTTGTTAGCGATATTTTCTATCTGAACGGCTAGGGGCCTCAGCTCCTTGGCGGCTTGGGAGCCAATGACCGGTGTCGTTGCTGCTGGCTTCGTATTTAGCTCTCTGATTGCAATCCAGTTCTCGGATCGAAAGCCAAAAAATCTGCAGCCGCGGCTCCCGGGTCTTTTATAATATGGTGACCCTTAATTCATGAGCCAATAGCTGGGACCCCCTTCCATTGTTTTCGTCTTCAAGCTTAGAAGCAGAATTTAGCTCGTGAGCGATTCCCCCGTGTTTCTGATTTCACCTTCTTCTAGTTATTTAAATTCGTATTGGAAGCCATTGTGGTCTTTATATTCTTGTTTTTGACGGCTTTTGTGACTTTGTGTTTTGAAATTCAATAATTTAAATACGTTTATAGATCTCGGAAACTGAAAGTTGATATTACATTTGTCATTTGCCATTCTTAAATGGCGCAGTTGCCAATCTAACAACTTCCAAGTTTGCCAAATAGCATAATAGAAATTAATGGTTTATTAAATTCGTAATCACCGTTCATAAACGGAAAGAAGTTTATAATTAAACTTCTCAATAGCAATTTAAATTTGTTTGCAAATCATATGAATATTTAAATCAATTCCTCAATATATTTATTAATCTGCCTACACGCTTATATAAGTTTATAGTTTTTAGCGGAAACGGCACAAATATTGTGAACACAAAGCACTGTTAGACCTCAAAGTCTTGGCTGGTATTCCATCCGTTTCTGCAACTACCTGTCCGTCCAACCGTCCACCCGTGTATGTAGATTTGAAGACACAATATTTTTAAAAAGTATTGCTCATTAATGAATTTAAATGGTTTTCTTTATAATATTTAACGGCTTCTTTGCATCATTTTATGGTGATAATATATTTTTAAATGATTCCCTTTATTGCCCACCATGACAAAGTTGTTGTTGGTCGCGATGACAGAGATGTTGTTACTGTAATTTCTGTAGCAAAGGTATGAATTTCTCATTTCCTTCCTTCATTTTGTGTTTTTTGAGTTTGTTTTTCAAAAACAAAATGTTGAAAGAAAAAAATAAAACTTAAATAAAATGATGATGATAATTCTGGTTCTGGGGTCTTTAGCGGTGGTATTATATATGACACTAACTTGATTTTCTTATTCTCTTATTTACTGTGGTCTCTCGCATACCCCTGGTTATTACATGCAGTGTGTGGTGCTGCGATCATGGTATGTTTTTTATGTCCACTAATGAAATTTTGACATGTGACATGGTACTTCTCTGTTCAATGTTGTCCTGTTTTCCTTTTTTTTCCATTCTACCTCCTCCCTTTCTCCTAAAATTACTTTATTGTGTGAATTCAATGAATGGAATGAATGGTAAGAGTGAGTGAAAAAAAGAGGGAATTAGCTAAGCATAAGAAAAAGAAATTAATACCCATACAAAATTTTCCCAATATCCCAACATTAATTTATTCCTATGTAAGGAGGCATCAATGACAATCCTTAGTAGCAACAGCGGCAGTAAGTGCTAGAAGATTATGAGCAAAATCTTTGACTACGCAATTCCAAGGGGATTTATTAATAAGTATTGCCCTGAAAGTCAGTAGAAGCTTTAACAACAGTATTATGTGTTTCAGGGTTGCCAGGTATTGTAAGTCATAATGAGAATTTTATGCAACAAATCCGTTTGTATAGCCGGTACATTATCAGTAGTGATTTTGGTAAACACAATATAAAGCAGGCTAATAATAAAGCAGGTAAATACAATAACAGTAGGCTAATGATAATGTAATAGTTCGTATCCAAGGATCATATATACCCTCGCGTACTTTAATACCGAGCTTGCGTTAAGTCAGAAATAGTTCATGTAACAAAACTGACTATCATAATACCCGATTTTATTGGAGTTTAATTACATTTTTATTTGTTTATTTATTTCATGTTTATTTATTTATTTATTTATCAAGAAAAAAAAAACAGTAATACTAAGCCTTTAAGGCTAAAACTGCGTATTACACAGCAATAAATTCCTGAGTATCTACAATCATCTTAAATCTATTTAAATGTATGTATAGGGTGATTTTTTAAGACTCAAGTTTTTCTGGTTGGCAGCACTGGTAGGTAATGGCGTCCAAACGTCATCTGTCAAAGTGAACAGTGTACAGTATACTCTGCCATTTCATCATGTAAAGACTAGCAAACGAGCAACGATTGCAAACCGTTGAAATTTATTATCAAAGTTCGTGCTCTGTGACAAATGTGCATCGTTTGATACGACCATTTTATGGTCATCATAATCGACCTGCTGAATCAACAGTTCGTGCTATTATCTCCAAATTTTGCACAAAATTTACTTTACTGGGCATAAAACCATGGAATCGCATGCGTAGAGTTCGTAGCAAAGAAAATATCGCAGCCGTAGCGACCAGTGTTAATGACGATCGTGAAATGTCAATTCGTCCCCGTTCTCAGCGAGTGGGCACAAGGAAAATTTTACACGTCAATTTGGGTTTGAAAGCCTATAAAATCCAACTCACACAAGAATTGAAGCCGAATGACGTACCACAACGTCTAACTTTTAGTGAATGGGCCTTACAAAAGCTGAAAATGAATGAAAATCCGCTGATTTATCGATATATTTTCAGCGATGAGGCTTATTTCTTGCTAAACGGATACGTAAACAAGGAAAACTGTCACATCTGGGGTGATGAACAGCCACATGCCATACATGAATAACCGATGCATCCCGAAAAAACGACAGTCTGGTGTGGTTTATGGGCTGGT
Organism: Philornis downsi; assembly: GCA_019455685.1. Classification (NCBI taxonomy): domain Eukaryota; kingdom Metazoa; phylum Arthropoda; class Insecta; order Diptera; family Muscidae; genus Philornis; species Philornis downsi. Next base: position 1,199,717 of record JAHXMU010000131.1, on the reverse strand, counting down.
GGCATCATCGATCCATTTTTCTTCAAAGACGACCGTGAAAGAAACATTACCGTCAACGGCGAACGATATCGATTGGCTGAGTTAAACTTGGTTGACATATAGTTTCATCAGGACGGCGCAACATGCCACACTGCTCTTGAAACAATGGATATGTTGAGAGATGAATTTGGTGAGCAGCTAATCTCTTGATTTACCCCTGTGAGTTGGCCCCCAAGATCTTGCGATTTAACGCCTCTTGACTATTTCTTGTGGGATTATGTCAAGTCATTAGTCTATGTGGACAAGCCGAACACTATTGAAGCCTTACAGAGTAACACAACACGCGTTATTCGTAGAACACAGGCCGAAATGCTCGAAAAAGTGACGAACAATTGGACCTTCCGAATGGACATTTTGAAACGGAGCCGCGGACAACACTTACATGAAAATATCTTTAAAAATTAAATGGCAAAGACCAGTTTATCGATTTCAATAAAAATTTTAATATATGATGCATATTTGAGTGTTTTATTCGATTCTTAAAACAACTATGAACAAAAAATCACACTATATATAGGTATATGTACATACAAAAAAAAAACATATATATATACATAAACTAACATTATCATCAACGTTGGCTCAACAACCGTAATTACAAAAAGAAAAAAATAATGTTAAACAAATGAAATGAAAGTTTTACCGATTCTAATTGGTAGAAATGTTATACGAAGTCATGCAGTTGTTAAATTTTCATTGAAGAAAAATGTGCAAAAATTCTTGAAAGAAGAACACTGTTAGAATAAGAGAATACTCTTAAATCATTAGGCAAATGGTTCCAATATCGAGCAACCCTAATAAGGAAAGACCTCTCACATGCTTTATTGTTGGTATAATTTTTTTATATTTCTTGTTGAGCGTGAAAATTAAAGCAACCTATAGAGCGGATCATGCACTTTTGACGAAATTATAAAAAATTATTGAATTGCTATAGTTTTAAAAATTATTAAAAGAGCAACCTAATACTCTTTTCACATATGCGGAAATATGTTCACGGCTGCGTGTACTAAAAATATATCTTGCAACTGCATTTATTGCCAATTTTAATTTCGAAACATTCATTGATATTTTTCCCGACACCACTTCTAGCCCGTAAATAATTTGAGGCATTAGAAGCACCCAAACCAGTCTGTATTTGACCGAAATTAACAATAAATATTGGTTAAGTAAAGGCTACGTAATACTCCATATACTTTGGCACGCACAGAGTCAATCTGAGTTCAGCCTATTGTCGACCACAATACCTAAGTATTTACAAACATCAACAAACTCAATTCTCGTGCGGCCCATATATGTATATGTTGTTTCCTGCATTACTACTTGGATAGCCAAACGAAATTGCCTTGGTCTTTAAGGGATTAATCACTAAAGAATTATGAACAATCTGCAGTCGAGGCAATAATTTATTTTATTCTCCAGTGCATCAGAAAAATCAGAATTTTACAACCAATAAAATAAAGTAAAATATCACCAGTAAACAGGAACGCAGAACAAAGGTCATTATCTAAATAATCTATTAGATCATTAACATAAAGTAAGCCGGCCCGAGGTTAGAGCTAAGAGATTCGAATTTCTTCTTGGCACAGAAAATCTTCCGATAATAGATTCAGGATGTTTTCTGTATCTATATGAATATAGTAATTGGAAGCAGATTTCCTTCAAATATATCCACAGCGATAATATAACAGGAAACAATAGATTGATCAGGTTATAGTAGATGTAAGGAGTGCGGTGCCATTGAGGTAACTGTAGACCCTGGTGATAACATAACTCTGATCTCCACGAAGTTATAGTTAAGGTATGAACGCTAGACATCGCAATATATATGTATACTTATTTACATGGCGATTACAAACACAATTTTAAGTGTTATGTCCCTCATCCATTATAGAAAAGAATTCCAAGTGCATTGATTTTTGCGCTCCTTCTCCAATTCATTTTGACAGTATTCCAAAAGCCTGGAACTTCCAATGGAATGACAAATTTTTTATTCGCTAGACTCCAAGAACTGATAAATCGTAAAGTGTATTCCACAAAGATAATCACACACAGCATCAAGAAATTCCATAAAGTACTGCAACGGAAGACTACAACACTGTTGCCGTAAAACCCGTAAAGTGGTATAAAAATCACGTTCCAGCGAAACCTGGTTATGAAGAATGATGCTTTAACCTGTGGAAAATTATGCAGCGCTATACTTAATAACGCTGCAGGCGACTGTAAGCTGTAAGCCAACCCTATAGGGAGACGAGAAGACAAGCCGTCTTTTTAAAGGAAGGAAACGATTGTAGAAAAAGCGGATGAGCTAGGAAAGCTCAAAAATTCTATTACAGATAAAAAGTAAAGTTTAAGTAACTGGATCTTCTCCTGTACGGGTAAAAATGGGAATCTGAACAGAAGAAGAAAGAATGTCGCATGTTAAAAAGAAAGTTAATTCATGTGTGTCAGATTTCTACCAATGACCAATGCAATTCTGTCGGGTGCAATTTGCCAAGGTTAGATTAGGTCAGTGTGGCTGTCTGAATAGGTAGACTCACTTAGACCGCATAATCCATTGGGATACCAAGGAGATATGGATGCCCCTAGTTCCCCCCGTTGAACTATCATAAGCACCCCAAGAAGTTTTTAAGTCGGACAATATCTATATCACCCAGATCTCTTAGGTCCCTAAAGAAAGAAGAGCCCAGTGTTGATTCCCGCCTGTTCGCCAGGGCGGGCTAATTGCAGGGAAGGTGTTCTATGGACTCCTCCTCCTCTTCATCCCTACAGCTTCTTCAGAAGTCACCAGTAGCAACTTTCAATCTCACTGCATGTCTTCCAATCAGCCAGTGTTCCATCATGACGGATACAAGTAATGAAACGTCGGGTCTTAATAGCGACAGCAGTTAGTGTGAAAGCTTCAGAACTAGGCGAGGCCAGATCTGTCTGGATTCACCACAACCTTGTTCAGACGCCCACCTACCGTTTGCTGCTAAATATGCTCTATTTCGCAGTAGGAGCTTGCAAGTGCCTAGAGGTGTGCCGATAAACTCCAACTCGGCTGGAGTCTATAAGGTTGTCCTTAGTCTTGCGGCTCGTCCGCTCTGCAGTTCCCTGGTATGTCGCTGTAGCCCGGCACCCACATAAGGTGAATGTTGAAATGCTGAGCCATCTCGTTAAGAGATCTGCGGCATTTCAGGGCTGATGTGGAGTTTGGGGAGACAGAATCCAGAGATTTAATGGCAGCTTGACTGTCAGAGAAAATGTTAACCCATTGTGGTGAGGACGTTATATCTTAACCATTCTGCCACTTCCTTAATGGCCAAATTTTCGGCCTTATGAACACTACAGTGATCAGGTAGTCTTCTTGCTATACTTAGCCCCAGGTCTTTGGAGTAGACCCCGGAACCCAGTTGTTTATTTAATGCCTGTTATGCCAGGCACTATGTTGAGGATCACACTGTGACCATAACCAATGTTTGACCGCTGTGACAGCTCTCTTAGTCTTACTACCTTAGTTGCGGCAGTCTGCATACTTATTATGTCCAGGGGTAATAAATGCAAAATTACATTTACAGCATCGGATTGGGTGGTGCGGAGCACACCAGTGATGCACAGACTAGCCATCCTCTTGACCTTGTCCAGTATCCTACAGTATGTGGACGTCCCAAGAGGCAATTTTGCCAAAGATTAAACATTCTCTATCTGAATTGATTGGATCTTATCGACCCATCTTAAGGCCTAATTAAATTACATCTGACCAGATATTGATATCTCGGCAAATCCTGAGAAGACCGAGGAGTCTCGAATTGATACTTACCACTCATTTGTCAATTATCAAGCTGTCTCCGATTGCCCGATGCTACAAAATATGTGTGTAACCATAGTCATGTTAGATATTCCTGCATAGGTGTACGTCTCCATAAACTAACGTTGATCGACCTAAAGACTCCAGTAAAGAGTGAGTTAGTGAGCTTTCACTAACGAGGATTCAGTTGGGGCGATATGTTCAACATACATTTGGAGATGAATTGAGTTATGCTGGTATAAGCTGATATATGTACCATCAGAGATGTTGCTGCAAACTTCTAAAGCAGTAAGGGGAATCAGCATAATACAGGCTGACGATAAAAGAGGATAAAACAAAGTTCGTAAACAAAAATTCTCCAAAAATTATCTGTTGAAAGAACGATGCTTTTGACAAACTGCCAAAAAATCGGCGTTGGGGAAGGAGCGCAAAAGATGGATAACAGTGTAAGCCCTAGTCGCTATATATGGAAGCAACTAAACAGCTATAAGCTATATATGGAAAAACTAAACAAAAACGAAGCAAAGGATTAGCGATATAGAGGAATATTCATAACAAACAGTCATATTGATATGCATTGATTTTTTATATGTGTAGGCTAACAAAATATGCTCTTATAAAATTCAAATTGTTTGCTGTTCGAATTATTTGTAGACCCATATCGTGATCCATGGACTTATATAAAATACTATTATATGTTATACCATTGTTAATAAAAAGCGTCAAAAATCTTAACAGTACTTTAGATTATGCTTCCTCACAGCAGTGCAATTGTATATGAATATTTGTTGAGCAATATACAAAATATTAGGATATTAGACAGATACTAAACTATTTACCACTTGACGCACAAAATTATTGCGAATAACAGTAAAGAATATTTCCAGGATTTTTCTTATCTTACTTTGGTAACCCCAAATATATGTTGGCAACTCTATGACTACACATAACCATTTATTTCTTAAGATTTATCTCATAAATTCCATTTGATGTTTGTCTATCAAAATTTGACATTGTGCTTCACTCTCTCACTTATGACAAAGGTCGCTGATATTTTCCCTTAATCGCTTAGTATTTGCCCATTTTCCATTCTCTGCAAAAAATTGAGTTTTGATTATTTTTTGTTAGAAGTTTCCTTTTTTTTCTTCCGATAAAAATGAGTGCCAACACTTAGATATTATCGACCTCCCAAAATTGTGGAAAGAGAAGAAACTTTTTGTTTTTGCCACTTAAAGTTGAATAGACATGTGAGGCTTCGTTTCATGGTTAATGCAACATAAGGTACATCCATAAATACCTCCCAGGGGTATTGATACTCGTCGTATCAATCGAAATGTTACCAACCTTTCAGTCATTGCTGGTATGATGTGTTGTTACCATTATTGCTATCAGAGTATTGTAACTTGGTTAATATTTAACATTGTGTAATTGTTGAGTGATTTATTTGGATCTCCTTCTCCTTCCCCTTGCCCACATCGTGCCTTGAACATTTATCCTTATATGAATTGTCTATGGATTGATTTTGTTAAGTCGTGGATGTACTACAAATTCCTAAGTATATCGGTATCTGGCACATCATGTGTGATTTTGCCTTACTTACTGCTCTTCTGATTGGTGATGGGGGAGTTACATCATTATCTATCGTGGTGCAGCTCTTCAGTTTCTTTGATTAGTTGCGTTTTTGTTATTCACTGTTGTTCGCTGGATGGATGATATGATTTTTCTCTATTTGGATTTGTCGTAATTGTAGAGAGACTCAATTTATACTTAAGTACAAATGATGCCATCCAACATTACCAAATTGGATTTATGTGTTTCAATTAAGCTGATTTACCTTTTTGTTGTGTTAACCTTCTTTGTGAGGTTTGCTGGCATTCGAGTTTCGCCATAGTTCATAATTACTTAGAAATAATCTTTCGTTTCATTTTAGCTATCAATGGCAGATTTCCGAACATCTGTTCAATTAATGTTAAGGTTTAGATGGTCGTTTCTTTTCTAGGTCGATAAGTTGGCTAGTATTAATGAACTGCTGTGTATGGACGAATTATAGTATGAATGTTAGTTAGATTTGTTATAAGTTGATTTGAGTCGATTGTGCTTTTGTGTACTAGAGTGTACTAGAGAAATTGTTCAGTGTAAATTCGAAAGATGCTGAAAGATTCGACTGATAAAATTTGGCGTATAGTTTTATATGGCATAAATACTGAGCGATTTTACAGGGTGGCGCAATAGAACGTGCATATTGCATCATCTTTTTTTTGCGGGGTAGAAAAGACGCGGGTGGGGGGGCGCCTACATCGTTGGGTTGGTGGGCTCATGGAGTTTTAGTCGCTATGAATCACTTCGACGGGAAGCGTCGCGCATTTTACGAGAACTTTCGTTCATATATTGCTACAAGGCGACTATATTGTGCTGAATATGGACTACGGCGAATTAGTGAAGCTCCGAGTGCTAATTTAATTAAAATATGGGTAAAGCGTTTTGAAGAGACCGGTACAACATTTAAACCACAAGCAAATGGTCGCTCATGAACATCTAGGACCGAAGACAATGTTGAGAGAGTTATGGAGTCAGTACGAAGAAATCCACAAATGTCGACTCGCAAGAGATCGTCTGTCTTACAATTATCGCGACGAAGTTTGCAACGAATTTTAACATTGGATCTTAAACTGCATCCATATATGCTGCAATTAACACAAGAATTGAAAGAGTCTGACTTCATAGCAAGGCTCGCATCTGCCAATGAAATGCTTAATCGATTTTCCAATTTTGACAATATTCTTTTCTCTGACGAGGCTCATTTCCTTATGAATGGGTTTGTAGACCGTCAAAATTGTCGTTACTGGAACAGTGAAAATCCCAAAATCAAACACCAGAAACCATTGCATAGTCCTAAAGTGACAGTATGGGCAGCAATCTCTGGCAGAGGAATAATTGGTCCTTTTTTCTTCGAAAATGTGCGGGGCCAAAACGTCACGGTTAATACGGAACACTATGTTGAGATATTAGACGGATTTTTGGCTCCAGAAATTGAAAGTTCAAGAATAGTGAATTCCAGAACTTGGTTCTAACAAGATGGAGCTACCTGTCACACATCAAATGACTCCATGGCGGTGGTGAAGCAGATGTTCCCTGGCAGATTGATTTCGAAAAGAGGTGATATCCCATGGCCCCCACGTAGTCCAGACTTGACGCCTCTTGACTTTTTTTGTGGGGATACCTCAAACACAAAGTCTACAGTAATAATCCAAGAAACATCGTTCAGCTCAAGGGGAATATCCGTGGTGAAATGGCAGCCATTACACCAGTATTACTGGAGAAAGTTTTCAATAATTTTCGTTTGCGGTTATAGGAGTGCCGTCGTAGAGAGGGTCATCATTTAGATGATGCTATTTTTAAAAAATAAACTCAATTTATTACTCTACAATGCCTTAGATTTATTTTAACCATACCTTTTGTATTTATTTTTTAATCTATTTTTTAAATATGCACGCTCTATTGCGCCACTCTGTATATCAAAGGAAAATTTAGAAAGGGCGAAGGCCTACCTGGTGACGTCTTAAACATTTTGTTGGGGATGATTATGAGGAAAACTTAAGGTGCCAAAAACCATATGCTATTTCCGCATGCCGATGACATAGATAGTATTGCCAAAAAAAATCCTGACATTTCACTGCAGCCTTCCCAAGCATTGAAAAGTTGAGTCTAGTGGTAAAAGAGAACAAAACGAAGTTATTTGTTTTGACGAATACTCCGGAAAATATGTTTTCTGCATGCATAATAAACTGTTTAAGCTGTATATACTTATTTGGATACAATACAAAATTTTAAATGTTATGCCCCGCATGTAGGAAAGAATTCCAAGTTCGTTGTTTTTTTGCGGTCCTTCTCCAATTAATTTCGACAGTATTCCAAAAGCTTGGTACTTCCAATAGAATGACAAATTATAAGTAGAATTTTTATCTCGTAGGCTCCTAGAACTGATAAATCCGTGTGTGCCACAGCTCAAAATTCTACGCAGCAAGATACATAGATCTGGTGTCTGGTACAATTGAATTTTTTTTTTGCCTATAGGGGGCGTTGTTTTTAAATCGCCTATTAAATCAACAGTGGTTTCTGTTCTCCTAATTTCTTAGCTGATATCGTTAGCTATGTTTGTATAATGGTAGGCCACTTGCCTCTGAAAAAAAGTCAGCGTGTTTTATGTTCCCGTGAAAGATCTTTTTGATACTCCCTAATGGAACGATACATAGTTCAGAACATGGCACGCAGCACCACACGTGGTAAAAATTAGCAGAGCAGAAAAAAATGTGTCTATTAACTGAATTAACCCATTTAGAATTGTGGGACTATTGGAGCTTTTCCGTCATTACTACTTTATACAGTTACTAGCGACCATTTGAATTATGGCATTGATATGGAAGCAACAAGTGTATAGGCGCAGAGTTGAGTGGGACGGCACAAGTTTGCCTGGACCTACCACCATGAATTGCTTTCCACTGTGTCGGGGATCATGACCGAGTCATAGTCAAACGATTCGACCTATCAAAAATCTCTGTTTCCCATATTAGAGTAATTTGAATTTGTGCTTTATTGCATTAAGTATGCGAATTAAGAATTGTTCAATGACCATGCCCTCAGAATTTCGATATATGCCCATATATTGTCAGATAAATGAGCGTATCAAAAGCGCCAGCTTCGATCCTGATCCTTTTTTGAGAAAACTTCGTACCTTTTTAACATTTCAACACTTACACCCACTTAATATTTGGGATGGACAAAGGAATGAATTTATACTTATCGTCATGTTATGTTTGAAATTGGGCAAAATTGTCCCAGTGGACACAAACTCCTTAATACAATAATTTATTAACTATTTATTTGCTAATTAAAGAAGATATAATGATAGCGTTGTATAAACACCCAAAAGAATCTTTCCAGCTCATACAATTCTTTAAACAAAGTGCCCGATTGCACTAAAAAATACCAATTTCCATTGAAAAAATGGCTAAAGGGCTATTCTAGACGATGAGGAAGCACTCGAACTAAAGGGAGGCTATTCAAAGGTACCAAACAATATATGAGAAGAAAACGTTTCTGACATAATGAATCACTACATCATAGATGTCTTAAATGTGTTTTGCAATAAACAATCACTATTTTTTCGTTCATACTAAATGCTTGATTCGTACTCTTTAGTATAGTATGAGATTTAGTAATTTTTAACATCCTATTTAATGCCCTCTCTCGCTAGACCCAAACGTAGGTTGCGATGAAATTCAATCTAAAGAAACCGATTTGCATTTGTCCTTAATGCTGTTGTGTGTGGCAGCACTACTATATATTTAAACCTCCATGCAACAGCATTTATGAATCAATGCCACATTTAGAATTTCATTCAATAAAATGTATTTATTTGTTTATTCTTGTTGGGTTCTTTTGAATTGTTGTCCCAAAAGGGGGAACATTTCGACAAAGTCAAATGTTGCATGTCTCAGATGCATGAATGAATGAATGAATGAAAGGACGAATAGATGTTGAGATTTCTCTTCTTTTGAACGGCGAATTTAATTTGCATAAATATTACGACACGACCAGGAACATTCCCAGCAAAACAAAGCAAACTAAAAAATAAAAAGAAGGGAAAACATGAAAAAATATGGCATACACAAAATAAATGCTAAAGTCAACATATTTTATATCTCAAAAGATGGCTATAATGCTAATGCAGCTAAAAGCCAACACCACAACATTTGCCAACATTCTGAATCTTTTTAACACTTTCGTGCGACACCTCGCTCGAGTCTACCGACGAAATTCAAATGAGCCAAAAACACACATACGAATGGGCAAAAATATTGTCAACCGCATTGTCAACAGGACCAGCCAAGTAACAGCCAACCATGGCCTAAACATTTGTCTCAAATATGGTCATAACTCATGCAAACAAATAAATTTACATCGGTACTGGAACCAATGTTTCTTGGCGCATTCAACCTTAAAAGTGGAAAACCCACGCATTTTCTGACAACTCATATAAAAGCTTTTGGGAAAGGCGAAGGGGAAAAGCGAACGCATATTACTGGTTTTCTGGGGAAATCATTGAATAATGTCATCATCAATAATGTAATGCTTGATTAAATTAATAAGTATTAAATTTCACTCGGTGCATATAAATAAATGTAATTCGAAACATGGAGCTGTTACAGAGAGCTGGCTTAGTTAATACGATTTCGTCAACAGAAAGATGGATTGACTTCATTTGGCCATATGATTTTTTTGTTTATCAAGAAAAGCAAAATAAGTTGAGTGTTTATTTATTTGTATGGCGCATTTCCATTACTCGTTTTCTGTTAAAAAAAAATTGATGAATTTACGATACAGCAAAACACACCTGCACAAGATGATGTAAATGGAAATGTGATTCATATGTTTTTGAATGATGAACATTCCAGCATTACATTTTCACATTTTGCTGTTGTCATAATTTATATTTGTCGTTAACTAACTGACTAATTTGAAGCATTTGATATAAGACTTTTTTCGAAAATAAGTGCCAACTTCAATATATCGATCAACGCCGACAGCAATATATCGATCTCATTGCTTTACTCATGTTTTTCAGAATGCCCAAAGAAAATTTGTGATAATGAGTGAACAAGTGAACAAGTGAATCATCTTACATATACCTTCACTCTGTGACTTTCTGAACTGGTTTCTGACTGGTTTTAAAAGCCACGTTAAGCTCCCTAAAATAATAAGGCTGATAAAGACTAGAAAAGTTGATTTTGTTCAGTTTAGTATCTGAAGATGTGAGGCTGATTGCCCCACTATCGCTGCTTACCTCATATAAAGGGTGTCCCAACAAGAACGCAAGATTTAATTGACTGATGCAGCAATTGAATTGTTACTCTGGCTGTATGACATGTGGCGCCGTCTTGTTGAAACCACATACCCTCCACATTCATTTCTTCAATTCTAGGCACGAAAACACTGGTTATTATTTCACGATACCGAACACCATTGACTGTTTGCGCTTGACATGCCTCATTTTCATAAAAAAAAAATGGTCCAATGATTCCTTCAGCCCAAAATCCACAACACACAGTGACACGTTGAGGATGCAGTTACTTCTCGTGAATCACTCGAGGATTTTTCTCACTCCAAATGCGACAATTCTGCCTATTGACGAAGCCATCAAGATGGAAATGGGCCTCGTCACTGAAGATGATTTTATCGGCAAAATCAGCATTTTCATGTTGTCCCTCCAATACCCAATTAACGAACTCCCTTCGCTGTCCATGGTCAGCTGGCTTCAGTTCCTGAGTCAATTGAACTTTGTATGCATGAAGATGCAAATCTTTCGTCAAAATTCGCTACATAGTGGATTTGGAGACACCAATTTTCTGAGTTCGGTGTCGAATTGAGGTGGATGGAGTTTGAGCGACATCATCACGTACAGCTGCGATATTTTCGGTCGATCGACCTGGTCGAAGGCGCGTTGTTGTCTTTACATCATAAACAGACCCAGTTTTGGCAAATTTATCCATTAATCTCTTTACAGTAGATTCTTTTGGAGCATTACTGTGACCCCAAATTGATCGCAATTTGCGAACTGTATCCGCAAAACTTTCACCATTTTGGTAAAACAATTTCACAATGAGAATGCGTTGCTCATTCGTGTAGCACTCAATTCCTATTAACGTCGTGCCATTCAAGGACTGTATCAATCTCCTCTTTAAATTGTGTCGTTAAATATATTTTCCGAAATTTTTTTATTCATACCCTAATCAGAATAAATATATGGTGGTGTCGTATGGATATTGATAAGAATCACCCTAACGTAAGAACTTTTTTAGAGGACCGCCATAACAATGGGAGATGTTTCTGAAAAATATTCAAACTGCATATGTTCATCCGACTACAGATATAAAAATACCCATTTGCATTGAAAGTCAACATATAGAGTGTAGTAAGATGGCGTTTGGACTCACCCTTCCATCTAAAGATATCGGAAACACTTTTTCAAGCAAGCACTGAATCGTGGCTTTGGAATGATGGGGATTTTCATATATTTTTTTTTTAATTGCACTTTTTGTTCAACAATATTATCGAAAACTGCTACAAGAAAAAGAGAGTTTTCTATCGAAAAAATTGGTCGAAGATACCGACCTTCGATGGTGGTCCCAAAACTAGCCGATATTACGTATAGACGTCATATAAAATATATGTTTCAAGTTTCAAGGCGCCACGTTGTGTAGTAATTTCATTTGAGCCATCAATATTAAACGACTTCAATGAATTTGTAAACATGGAAAAAATTGGTCACCGTTATGTAACTCAAAATTTCTATTTGAAAGGTCTCAGTCCAACCAACTAGATTCTACTCTGAGAAAGTCTGCTACTTCATGTTGTAAAATATTGGGTAGCAGAGTTTAAACGAGGCCGTATGAGCTGCCAGGATGACCAGTTGAGGTATCCACGCCAGACACGGTTAAGAAAATGCACAAAATCGTATTGGATGATCATCGGCTGAATGTGCATGAGCTAGCTGAAAAAAATAGACATTTTAAAAATTTTGACGATAAGAAAGCTGTGCACAAGATGGATGCCGCGCTTCCTTTCAATAAACCAAAAAAAGTGTCGTTAAGATGTTTCAGTAGAGTATTTGGTGATGTTTCACAGCCATAAAGCCGATTTTTTTCATCGATTTATAACCATGGATGAGGCATGGGTCCACCACTTCACACCTGAGACATAGGACGGTCATAACAATATATTGATTTTGACCGTTTTGCCATGGAAAATTTAGATTTTATATTAATTTAAACAACCAAGTCCACAGTTATATTAGTTGTTGAAATGCCCAATCACATTTAGGAATGTTCTAAATACAAATGCACAATACTGAATTTAGTACAATTAAATGAAGTATATAAATCCGAAAGTATATGAGTTCAATTATGTAATATGTATGCTGTTGAGGTCTTCCACATTTCCACAATCAATTGATATTAACAAATATTGAATATACTGCAGGTTGCGCATTGGGGTTTACAGGGGAAAATTGAATTTCTATAAATCGGTCAATTTGTATGGCAGGTAACCGACAGAGCATGATCCATTTCCAGTATCAAAAATAAGTTTATCAAACGTCATATCTTTGCAACACATTTGGATGAATTCAGTACAATTGCTTGAAAGATATTTAAGTAGCAATATGTGAGTCAAATCGATCATTTGTTTTGGGATGTACGAGTATCAGAGGAAGCCTTGTTATTTCGTTGATTTCTTTCAGATTTCGCCAAACATTGTGAAGTTAAATAATAAATACAAATTAAGGTTATTGTTGGCTACTTGTTAGGATTAACAAGGAAAAAAATCGATTCATATACAGGGAAAATTCGATTCGATCCTTTTTTTTTTCCTCAGATATTATTTTAGCAAAACCCTTAATGTATACAAAATGTGATCGAATGTTATGTAGCTGTGTAGAACACATATGAACCTAAAAATACTAGGTGCGCAACTAAGTTTCTTTCGTTTGCGAATAGATGGCGCCGTAAGTGCTAATCGATTCTGCCATTACCTAAATGTCATGAGCCAAGATTAGGCGTAAGGTAAGCATACCGCCTTGACACAATACTATTTTTCTTTTGACGTCATATTTTTTTGGTTGTGTGAATATGTATGATTTTGTGCCAAATAATCGTCATAGGCGGGAAGTATTGATTTTCTTCTTTCAATCGAAGAAAACAGCGGCTGAAACTCATCGAGAGCTTCAAAACGTTTAAGAAGATGTTGCTTTAGGTAAAACAACGTGTCGAAATTCCGTTGCTTTAAAGACCGTGATTTTGATGTTTACGACTCTTCGCGTGAAGGAAAACGAAAAATTTTTGAAGACAGTGAATTGACGGCATTGCTTGATGGGTATCCGTGTCAAACGCAGGTAGTGATTGCTTCAGTATTAGGAGCTACCATTTCCAAACAATTTCCAAGCGATTGCATGCGTTAGGAATGATTCAAAAGCAAGAAACTTGGGTTCCTTATGAGTTGAAGCCAAGGGACGTTGAGAGTCGTTTTTTCGCCTGTGAACAACTATTGCTGCGACGAAAAAGAAAGATCCATTATAGCAAAGTAAAACCATCACTGGGGGATCGGTATCAACTTCAATTAATGCGATTAAGCTGAGTTCCGCGCGAAAAACGGCCACAATAAGCGAAGAGGCATGAAAAAGTGATTCTTCAGCATGACAACGCTTGACCTCACGTAGCTAAGCCGTTAAAACCTACCTGGAAATGCTGAAATGGGAAGTCTTACTTATCTTATCTTATGGTACACGGTCTGCTTGACCAGCAGTTCCACTGACATGACGACATCAAGGAATGGTTAGATTCTTGGATAGCCTAAAAAGGTGAACAGTTTTACCGTCACGGAATTCGAGCTTTGCCAGAAAGATGGGAAGAAGTAATAGCTAGCGATGGGCAACACTTTCAATGAATCATTTGTAAACATATTTTCATAATAAAATTGCATTTTTATAAAAAAAAAAAAACAGCGAGAACTTAGTTGCACACCTAGTATATTGGTTAAATTAGTCATTTGTACGTGAGATATTAGAAGAGGTGGTTAGCCGATTGATTTTCCCACATTTAATTCACAATCCAGATAGCTGCACTCTACATATTAGGAGTAACAGAGAGAAATTTGAATTTCGGGAAATCTGACTATTTTTGTATGAGGTATTTCAAGAGGCATAACAATGCGGTCTATTTTCAGTTTGGATATAATTTTATTATAGCTAATCCTTAAATAGTTAATCCGTATCAAATAAATTTAGCGCTATTGGATAAATGATATGAATGTAAAAATATGTATATGAGTTGAATCGGTCATTTATATGGGAGGCAACAAAAGAAGGATTGAGATTTGGGCGCATATAGTCGTCCATTTATACAATTTAGTAAAATATTACACTGTGTCAAGTTTTAAGAAACCTTATAACGATTTACGACAGTTATCAGGTGTACCACACAACCAAACAAACGGACATCGCTCATTCGAATTAAAATGTCATGAAATACATTCGATCAAGAAGAAAAAAAACTTGATATCTTACATGCTTCCTTCCGGGCGTTAAATTTCAAACGATATACAGCTTCATTCCTTCGGCGAAGGTATAAAATGAAAAATTAAGGCCAGTTGTTTAGTTGCACAAGAAAACTTACCGCTATTTGTGTCATAGAAATTCTTGCAATTTACTTGTAATGGCACTCGTAATACTGCACAACGAAAGTGTTCTTTTTGAGCTTTGACAAAACTTTTGATAATTAAAGTTACTTGAATTACGTAACAACTAGAAATCCTCATTTAAAGTAAAAGAAGGGGAAGGAAACAGTCGACAAAAGTCATCGTCAAAATACTGCGCTTTAAGATAACTTGCTGCTATAGACTTCTAGGAGCACTAAATCGCGGAATATACAAATCGACAAGGGATCATATTAAATGTAAGTGTTCTGCAACATTTTGTTGTTTCGTGTGCATAACATTTTGTGGTATTCCCGAATGAATTTTCAAGCAACTCAAAGTGAATAAAATTCCTGGTAATTATTATCGAGATTCAAAGTTTTCGTTTCTTTTTTTTTTAATTAAAGACAACTATAAATTTTTTCAAAAATCATACCTCCTCCTCTTATCCATTAACAGGACTTTCAGTGGACTACACCCATGTTTTTCAGCGACCATAACTTTACATTACGTGCAACTACAAATCGTTTTATATTCACTGTTAATCCTTCGTGTAAACAACAATTTATTAGAATATCTTTGTCGGTTTTGCTTTACAGCAAATACGATTTTGATGATTTCGTTGTGATTTGAAAATGAAAACGGACATAAACATGCAAAAAATTTGCACTATTTTCTATGTTTTGCATGTCATGATTTTCAAATGGTTTTTATTATCGGTATTCCTTTCGTTGTTGTCGTTTGTACACGTTTTTTGACTTCAAAAGATTTGTTTACTGTGATTTTGCAGTTTTTACAAATTCATAGAAAACACGAAATCTAAAGAGAACACCGAGGGCAGTAGAAACCAGGGCAAATTTAGAATATCATAGATTGGATAAAGCATACATGTGTTTCTGGCATGTTTATGTTACATCTGCTTGCAGACAGTTTTTTTTCATATTTAATTTTTGATGCGCTTGTTGTTATTAATGAAATGCAAAAAATTGAAAACATGTTTAAAAGAAAAAATGTCCTCTCACAGCCATGTGAACGAACATATCTTAACGCCTTCGTATCTTAGTCGATATAGTGAAATACCAACCGACATGGAATCAGGAACATGCGAAAACTGGTCCTTGTCATCGTGTCCATATCCCTGAATTTGTCTGTGTAATCAAATGTAGATTGTCAACTGATTTCTGTATATTAATATTTAAAATTTTTTATTTATGTGCAATTCATACACCAAACATGAAAAACATAAGTTAAATTATGTCTTTGTTATGTGTATTAAGAGTGCATGTGAAACTGGTTCAATTGAGGCGAACAGCAGACTTGACCTATATGTGGCACTCCACTGAAGCGTTCGAAGATGATATGTGCACTTTTTTTTGACACTGAATCTTGCAGACTTATGGTAGTACTTAGAACTATAAGCGGTTGTGGTGAGATTTTCTTGGGTGATTTGTTAAAAGGGAATAGTATTGTTAGTGTTTCATAGTAGTTAATTTTAATTTTCCAGTGCTCAAAATACTTTTGAGCTGATAGCAATGTTTGGTTCCATTCATTTAATTAGTGCACTTTTTCACCAGTTATAATAGCAGAGTCGTCGGCATAAAATGCTACTAATTGGTTCTTGTTAGCTTTGAAATCGGAGGTGAATATCGAATAGAGTGTTGGAGATAATATTGATCCTTGTGGAACTCCTGCTGGAATCGCTCTCAAAGTCGATACTCTCCCATTCATGTATACACAAAATAGTCTGTTATGTAAAAAACTCTTGACAACTTTTTGGAAGTAGATCGGGAATTTGAATTCATTTAGCTTAAAGATGATTTCATTATATCAAATGGAGTCAAATGCTTTTTCAATGTGTAGCAAAATTACTCTCGTACTTTTTCTATTCCGCTTGTTCTCCAGCATTAATTTCTGTACTCTTTTTAATTGGTGAATTGTCGAATGACCTCTTTTGAAACTAAAATTGGTTATTTTGGCAAATGATCTTTTCGAAGATTTTATTGACGATATTTAGCATACTTATAGGTCTATGGATTGTAGGTAACTGTGGATTTTTTTCCTGACTTGAGAACTGGGATAATTTTTACAACTTTGAAAGCCATATGAAAATCTTATCTTTGGTGTGTGTTGTATAGGAATGCATACCGATCCATCAGATAATTTACTGTGTCATACATTATATATTAACTTAGAATGTGTTTCCGGTGAAAACGGGTATTTTGTATGGTATTTTTACTATGGTCGTTTCTTAAAAGATTATTTCAATTGAATTGCCATGGGTTTTTCCAGTGCCTATATAATAGAAATGCGCAGTGGTATCCATTTAGTGGTTTCAAAAATGCCGGTCTGGTAAGGCTGTTAGCTGTTAAATAACTGTCCTTTAAAGTGTTATTTATTTAGTGGAAAGTTTGCCATTTGCGCATGTGGATCGTTTAACGACCGAAGAAGCGTAAACATAATTAAAACTTAGTACAAAAGTGAAGATTCAAACGTAGGTCATAATAATTGACGCTCTATGCCAGGATTTGGTAAGATTATAAATAAATTTGAAGAGACTGGAAGCATTGCAGACGAGGTCAGGCCTGTGAATCATCGCTGTGTATCGTACGCACTGCTGAAAATACCGCTTCTGAATATCAATTCAAAGCGGTATTCATATGGCCGTATGGTAACCTCCTTTTTTTGCTTGCAATTGAAGATTATTAATTGGACGATATGCGGTTTCAACAAGATGGTGCCACTAGCCATGCAACACGAACGATGTTGACTTTACTGCATGAGAAATTTCCAGAAAGAGTAATTTCAGGTTTTGGTGATATCAATTTATTACCAAGATCATGCGATTTGACGTCGTTCGACTTTTTTTGTGGAGCTACATCAAAGACCATGTTTATGTGGATAACTCCCATTTGAAAACCAACATTCGTCAAGTTATCGCCGAAATGTTCGAATAAGTGGTCGAAAACTACCTCAAAAGCATTCACAGCCTCTGCCAATCCAGAGGCGGTCATTTGAATGACATTGTATTTTGTACACAATGGCAAATTCCAAGCATTATGATGAAAAAGAAATTTCATTAAAATCATAGTTTTATATGTGTTTTATTTATCACTTTTGAAGCCGAAAATGGATAAGCCGGTATATTGTTTTTAATTAATAAATATATTTTTAATTCTATGATTTTTCCTACTATACCAAAATTTGTTCCAAATTTTCAGATTTTTTATGTGATGTGTTAAGTAATGGTGGTAATGGTAATGGCCTTTCAGACGAGAATTTCCAGTTATTACAATCAGATAGACAAAGCGACCACTCTCAACCTGTGGTGGTGGGTATAACTTGTTGTTTCTACCATAACAGCGAATATGATCGCAAAATTATGACATAATATAATTATAATATATGTATAATATATGGTTATTCTGTTTTAAAAAAAAATCTCCATGCTGCACATTTTATTTATCCGGCAGCGCTCAAGAATTTCGAGTCCCTTCAGCAATATAATCTAAGTCCACATTTTAAAGATGACGCAAACATCAGTACTTATTTCTCGTAATGACACTGCTAAACTTAGATTATCAATATTGGCATGCTAGAACAGAACAGAACAGAATGCCTCTTATTTATTTACATCCTGGTGCCTAATGTGTTGCCACTCTGCCCCCGCTACTAGCGAGGTAACGAACCACAAAATTACATTTCATTTCATGTATTTTTATGGGACTGCGATGGAAATATTATTTAAAAACAAATAAAATTTAATTAGCAATGATATGTTGATATGAACGATATCATCGTGTAATATCAATAATATTCATATTTATGATAATTCCTACAACGAAATGTGGCAACAACAAACGCAGCAAACAGACAACGGGCAACGATGGCATATCAACTAATAAAAATCTCAATGATATGACCCATTATTGCGTACAACTGGTAGATGTTGCTATTGCCACCTTCGGCCACAACTAAACTGCGTTAATGGGGATCTTAACGCACAGCAACAGAAAGGCAAGAGACGTTTTAATAAACTGATATCCCAACAGAGAAAAAGGGAAAGAAACTTGTTCTCAAGCTAAGGTCACACGTCATAATACGAATATTTATGAAAAGGTCCCTATCGGATGATGGTGTGCTGTATGACGATTCGGGGAAATGCAAGAGACTGAGTGGCCACAAGGTGGAAGAGAAAAGACGAAACCAAATTTCTTGAGAAATAAATCGTCATTAAGGAAATCTGTGATAAATATTTTGATATTTATGTTATTTTCGCTGGAGATTTTTTTATAAGGTATTTTTCTCCAAAAAAAAAAAAAAAAAATAGGGAACTCACATGAGGTAGGTACCCTTACCTCTGAGAGAAGAAAAAAAATTAATATATTTTTATCGATTTTTGTTTTCAATAATGAGGCCATATCGATGGAATGGTGATAAATAAAACTCAAAACGATCGCCGCCATCAAACATCATCATCCCCTATCGCCAAAGATTCCTCGCCTCACTCCAGAGTAAAGACACACTCACACACGTGAGAAAACAAAAGGAAACTATAAATTATGCTTCTATGAATTAAGTATCGAAAAAAGACTCAAGAAAATATCTGATTTCCTTGTGATGATAAAATTCATCTTGGTTTTTTTGTTTTTATTTGAATGGTACAAAATTTAAATGTTGAATGATTGTGTTTTCTGTTGTGGGGGCCAAAGGTAGACAATCGGTCTCTATTCGATTATTAGTGGAGACCTCTGGGAGTCAAACGATGGATAATATTTATTATACAACAAATATTCATTTTGTTTTCGTTTATAAATATTAACTTTATACGAAATTAGTGTGTTAGTAAGTTATAGGCAAAGATTAGAGTGTTATGTTTATGTTATGAGATGTAATATTTTCTACTAGTCAAATACTTGCTAATGGATCTATATTGGAAACTATAAACGGGTATTCTAGATTTCAAAGAATTTCTTATTTTTTTTTTTTTTTTGTTTCCTGAAATTTGTTAGCAATTGGATATTGCTGTTAAAAAAAGGTTTGTTCATGTACTAAAGAGAGATAAGATAAAAAAAAAAATATTGTGAAGGAACTTTAAAATCATATTTTTGAAAATGGAAAATCATAACAGAGTTCGAAAAAAATTCAAATGATAGTTAATTTGTCAGTTTGAAAGTGTCACCTACAGTTCATCTCCAAACTTTGAGTGGTTGATCGATGCATCAGAGCTAGAGGAAACTTCTCAGAAAATGTGAATTGATGTAAAAAGTAAAATATAACGTATATGTATAAACTTACAGCGTTTATACTTATTTGAGTTATAAGCAAAATCTTATTACTGACTATTCGAGATACAAAATTTGTCCTAATGAATGTTTTTTTTCCCATGAAGTACACAAATGTATTATATACGTAAATGAATTGTCAACCTAACTTTATAAATAAAATCACTGTGAATTATGTTGGGTTTAAAATTTAACATTGCTCAGCTTCGTGGCAAGTCCGTGGAACCAGTGTCGGCCACTTAACTTTTCTAAGCCTACTGATGAGCACTTCTCTACTCTCAAAATAAAACATCTTGAATAGTAACCAATTCATTTGGTTTTTTATCTCAAACTATTCCTTTATACTCCGCAACTTGCATGTAATTTCTCTTGTTCTTTGAGAAATTATATGTAAAAGACAATTTTCTCTTCCCACAGCCAAAGGCATTTCCCTAAGTATGAAATCCACTACTTGAAAGATCTATCTAAATCTCATAATTAGATAATTTCTCATTCAACCGCACCATTCCCGCTACTCGGAACTGGTTTCTCCGTCTTCTTCGCTGCATCGATAACTTCCATAGCCAGTTTAGTGCTCTACTCCATTGCAGTATATTTCGAATTGTAATACCAAATTTCATAGAAAATATTATGAAATAAATGCACAAAAAATCAAAGGGAAAAGAGCCAGAGACAATTTGGATATTTTTTTTTTAATATTAAACATGTGCATATTAACGCTGTTAAATAACCAATGCATTATGACCCTTTTGACTGGATTTTATGGTACATTTTTTTTTAATTTAAATTTTTTATTTATGCATTTGCTTTCATATAGTAGATATTTCGGGGGGACAAACTGAATATTTTATTCATGCCTAAAATACGAGTTTCATTAAATATCCTTATTCGAACAGCACATACTTTTACTATAATGTTTTTTATATTAGGTGCGCAACTAAGTTTTCGCTGTTTTTTTTTTTATAAAAATGCAGCTCTATTATGAAAACATGTTTACAAATGATTCATAAAAAGTATTGCCCATTGCCAGCTACTACTTTACCCATCTTTCTGGCAAAGCTCAGATTCCGTTGCGGTAAAACTGTTCATCTTTTGAGACTACCCACGAATCAAGCCATTACTTAATGTCGTCGCGGAACTGCTGGTCAACCAGACCGTGTGCCATCGACCGGAACAAGTGATAATCGGACGGCGCAATTTCTGGGCGGATGGGGTAAGACTTCCCATTTAAATGTTTCCAGGTAGGTTTCAATGGGCTTGGCCACGTAAGGCTGAGCGTTACCATGCTGAAGAATCACTTTTTCGTGCCTCTCCGCGTATTGTGGGCGTTCCTCGCGCAGAGCTCGCCTCAATAGCATTAATTGAAGTCGATACCGATCCTCAGTGATGGTTTGGCTTGATTTCAACAGTTCGTAATAAATAACACCAACCTGGTTCCACTATATACAGATCATAACCTTCGCAGCGTGAATATTCGGCCGAGGCGACAACGTAGAAGCATGACCAGGCAGCCTCCATGACTTTCTTTTCTTTGAATTGCTGTAATGAATCCATTTTTCATCACCCGTTACAATACGATGAAGAAAGTCCTTTCTCCTTTGTCACTGAAGCAGTTGTTCACAGGCGAAAAAACGACACTTAATGCCCATTGGCTTCAACTGATAAGGGACCCAAGTTCCTTGCATTTGAATCATTCCCAACACATGCAATCACTTAAAAATGGTTTGGCGGGTAACTCCTAATACTGAAGTAAGCACTACCCGCCAAGCCATTTCCAAGTGATTGCATGCGTTGGGAATGATTTTCATGATTTCCAAGCGATTGCATGCGTTATGAATGATTCAAAAGCAAGGAACTTGAAGCCATGGGACGTTGAGCGTCGTTTTTTCGTCTGTGAACAACTGCTTCAGCGAAAAAAAGGAAGGCTTGTTTTCATCGTTTTGTAACGGGTGGTGAAAAATGGATTCAGTACAGCAATCTAAAGAAAATAAAGTCATGGGGTCTGCCCGATCATGCTTCTACGTCGTCGCCTCAGCCGAACACTCACGCTGCGAATATTATGCTCTATATTTGGTAGGACCAGGTCGGTGTTATTTATTACGAGCTGTTGAAACCAAGCGAAACCGTCACTGGGGATCAGTAGCAACTTCAATTGATGCAATTGAGCCGAGTTCTGCTCAAGAAATACCCACAATACGCGGAGAGACACGAAAAACGCTCGGCCTCAACTGGTCAAGCCAGTTAAAACCTACATGAATACACGGAAATGGGAAGTCTTACTTTATCCACCGTATTCTCCAGATATTGCGCCGTTCGTTTATCATTTGTTCCGTTCGACGGTACGCGTTCGACGGTACGCGGTTTGGTTGGTCAGCAGTTCTACGGCGACATCAAGGAATGATTTGATTCGTGGATAGCCTCAAAAGATGAACAGTTTTACCGTGATGTGATTCGAACTTCCCAGAAAGATGAAAAAGTAGTAGCTAGCGATGGACACTATTTTCAATGAATCATTTGTAAACATGTTTTCATAATAAAGTTGCATTTTTATAAAAAAAAAAACAGCAAGAACTTGGTTGCGCACCTAATATTAACACTCCAAAAACTGTTCTATTTATGGTCCGGCTGGTAACTGCTTGCCAAAAATACAATATTCTTTTAAAATTATTTTAGGGTATTATGAAATACTTTTCAAATATTTGCATATGGCTTATATTAAATTTAAGTATGTTTTAAAATAAATTTAAAAGTAACTGTACGTTAATTTCGCCTATTGCAAAAATTGTCAAAGGTGAGCAGTGATGAACCACTTTGACCATTCATGTGATCTAAGTTTCCTTCATATCCATTTTGTCCGTACTTTCAATATCACTGTAAGAATACTATACAGTTGAATTAATATGAACTATGAAAATTTCAACGCTTAAAGATCACACCTCATACGATAACTTCGCCAATGACAAGGTCACATAAGATTTCCACTCTTTTCCCCTTTCAGTTATGTTTCAAGGAATTCAACACCAAACTCCTAAAGTGTTTGTCATGATTTTTCATAAAAATTCTCTGTAACGCAAAAAAAAAAAAAAAAATGTTATCACTCCCCTAACATCTCACAAATATAAGAGTGTGCAGGCGCACATGCGCAACTACCGCCAAATCACACCTAAAATATCAGTGATTTGTATGACACAACAAATTATCCGACGGCTTATGAAAAATCGGAAAACGCCAACAACATATGAACTCCTTACTTTATGTAGGAAATGTTTTCATAGTAAAGTTGGTGGTCCACAGAAAAATACATCCGAAAGCCATGAGTAAGAGTCAAACTATTGACTCTTTCCTTTAGCGTAACCAAAATAATGCTCCTTCCTGCTGCTGCTGCTGCTGATGATGATGATGATGGCGATGACGGCAACGATGACGCCAACCGTGATGAAGGAATATAAAGAATATCGATATATCGAAGTAGACTTTGCAACAGACACACACGGAGCGCACGAGGCAAATGCTTTACTTACAACTCATAGAAAGCAAAAGAAGTACGCGAAACTTATAGCAACACAATCTGATCTTAAGTACACTCGAGGGAAAGCTTAAAAATAAATTATTGCAAATTCTCTGATCACTCCTTATTACGTGACTAACATATTATGCAACGTCAAAAAAACCGAATCAATAATTTAAAATAATGCTTTTGAAATAGCACAGAGAGTTAACTTCTATTTTACAAATGAAAGCAGTTTCCATAAGGCGGCTTACTCATCACTTGATCAAAATATGACGAACGATATGGCAATAGACGGAAGGTGTATTCCCTTAGTAAAAGGCGTAAGCCTGATCCATAGCCTGCAACATTACCTGGCTAAGCGTTTCTAAACTTATGCTTAACAAATTTGGAAGAAGATGGCCGTAATGTGTTATATCTGAATATAAATTTGCACTAGCCAAAAATTATCACTGCCAAAGTTTATGCCTACTTTTGAACCCTCCACCGTATGATCACCAGTTAATAAAATACCTGAGTATTTATCTTGCGTAACTTGTGAAAACATGTTCTGTGTGATCTGATTGGATCTTACTAGTGAAGCGTTACACCTGAAAAATCTGCAGCTGTCTGGATATTCACATTAATTCAAATCTGAAAATGATACAAAAAAAGAAGACCGACACAGGCCACCTGCCTTCGACAGTTCAATACCGCAAAAATTATAAGAAGACACGACTTTATTAAGACTTTTTATATCAAACAAGGATTTCGACATAACGGATTATTTTGCGACCTCTTCAACTTACCCCATTTGAAAAGGAGCCCCACAAAGTAGAAGTGTTGGTAAACAATGGCAAAATCAAGTTATTTTCGAAGATGGGCCAACTTGTTTGGGACACTGTGTGAACAATGGCTAACATAGTTTTGGAAAGGTGATTAATATGATTTAACTGTATGTGAATGAATTGTGTTGTATGAATTGTTCGGAATGCGTGGAATCCCGCGCTATAACATAAGCGGACGGGTCAATTTTTTGGATTCTCGTGAGAAAAATACTCAGAAATTATTACTTCTACGAGCTATACACCGACACCGATGTGGTTAAGCGCATCAAAATGAAACGAATGCGTTGGTCTTCGACGACTGTCAAGATAGACGGCACAAAAGCGAACAACCAAAACTCTTCAAAACTCCATGTGAAAAAAATTTCAAACACCGTCATAATTGCTGATTTATTTTCAATAGTCGGCACATAACAGATTAAAATGTATATTCCGGTCGCTATCTTAATAATTGCCGTGAGTAGAAAAGATACTAAGTTCGCCATACTGTTCATCGCAATTGAAAATAATTATCCGTGTATGGGAATAATTATCTGTACAAGTGGCAACCCCACTTTTAAGTGTTGTAAGTGAAAAATACTAGGTTTCACAGACAGACCTATATGGCCGGTATATTACCTACGAGAAGAGAATGTATTTAAAAAGCTCGATTTTATGGCGATGAATACAGGTACCTAAATTGGCCAAAATTGCTACTGTCGGAAAACACCTGTTCATATAAATGGTTATTTGTCAGAAACTTTCAACATTTATCCATCTATATATACAACATTTTTGCCTTAAACTGACTGACCATTCATCGTCCAGACCAAACCGCTAAAAGTAGAAACACGAAAATTTAATTTGAGCAAATTCAAAATTCATACTTTTAAGGATGAAAAAAGGGATATATCTTGGAGAAAGGCTGTAGCTAGAATTATGAAAATTGGTGTCCATATTCCCCTCCTAGAGTAACCTTGCCTTTAGGAGTAAAACTGGAGTAAAAAGAGATAAATCTAGTACCATTGCCCGACTCAGACGGCTACAGCTGGAATTATGAAAACTATTGGCCACTTCCTCTTGTAAAGTAGACACCAACGGCTGAAAAGTTGTTCGAAATTTATGCCTTAAGAGTAAAAACTGGGGAATTGTCAAACCGGTTAAGATCATGCAGTTCAAACGATAAGGGGTAATTGCCTACCACAGCTAGAACCAAGAATGTTTACGTCCTTACAAACTAAACGAGCGATAAAAAGAAAGTTTTCAAAATTGAGCTTTAAGGGCAAAAGCAGGTTAAAGGTTAAAATTGTAACATTTTGAGCTAAATAAACGGGTAAACTTAGAATTATTGGTGCGGTGACCTTCACAAAAATTTTGCGACATTTTTTACTTTCAGGCAGCAAAATAGTGCAAAATAGCGTAGAGTGTACAAAAATGGTACCAAAAAAAAAAAAAAACGACAGAATTCTAGATTCACGTAAATGTTTTTGTTCATTCCCAGATTTTTTCGAAATTCAAACTTTTATGGAATAAAACTGGTAGAAACAGGAGAAAAATGGATTCGCCACCTTATATATAGGGTGATTTTTTAGTCGTAGTTTTTTTAAAAATCGAACAAAACACTCAAATTTGAATCATATACTAAAATTTTTTATTAGAATCGATAAATTGATCTTTGCCATTTAATTTTTAAAATTAATTTCATGTAAATGTTGTTCGCGACTCCGTTTCAAAATATCCATTTCGAAGGTCCAATTTTTCGCCACTTTTTCGAGCATTTCGGCCTGTATTCCATGAATAACGCGTGTTATGTTATCCTGTAAGGCTTCAATTGTGTTCGGCTTGTCCACATAGACTAACGACTTGATATAACCCTACAAGAAATAATCAAGAGGCGTTAAGTCGCAAGATCTTTGGGGCTAACTCACAGGGCCTAATCGAGAGATTAGCTGCTCACCTAATTCATCCCTCAACATATCCATTGTTTCACGAGCAGTGTGGCATGTTGCACTGTCCTGATGAAACCACATGTCAACCAAATTCAACAGCCAACTGAGGCAAAAAAAAAAAAAAAAATCGCGTATCATGGCTCGATATCGTTCGCCGTTGACGGTTACGTTTCTTTCACGGTCGTCTTTGAAAAAAAATGGACCGATGATGCTACCAGTCCATAGACCACACCAGACTGTCGTTTTTTCGGGATGCAACGGTAATTCATGTATGGCATGTGGCTGTTCATCTCTCCGTTTAGCAAAGAATGAGCCTCACAGCTGAATACAATTTTTCGATAAAACAGCGGATTTTTATTAAGCTTTTGATAGTGTAGTCATGCCCAAAAAGAAGATTTTTCTGAACAATAACTTACTTACTTTTAGAACATAGAACAAGGAATAAAGGGGATAAAATAGGTACCACTTCCTAGAACAAAATAATGAAATTAGAACTACCCAACTGATTTTGTGAATTCACTTAAAGGCGTAGGCAAGGAAAAAATCGTACCTTAAGGGGTTAAAACATGAAAGAATGGGACTAAAATGGTGACATCGCCTAACACAAAGGGCTGCTGCTGGAACCAGCATAATTAATGTGAACATTATTATTATGATGTACATATATACGCGCGACTTAGAATTTTAGGGGATCAAATAGTTCAAAAGCCACGAAGCCATGAGGATGAGTGTGTAAATTCCTTTGTTAAATTTTCGGATATTCGCTATTCTATGGGGAAAACGGAAACAATGGAAAAATATCGTAATAAAATGTCCGAAATTGAAATCATCAATACACCCTTTCTTTGCCATATTAGGGAATTGTTAAGCAGTATGTTGAAACGTGTGCTTCTGAAAAATAAACAAGGAAAAAAGTAGCGTAAACGGCTTAGTAGACTGAAGAATAACACCAACAAATTATGAAATTAAAAGCCTAAGTTGAATATTCAAACTTTCAAACTTTCAGGAAAAACTCATAGACAAGAGGGAACTAAATTGCTGCAGTGATAACAAAGTATTGTTGTCTGAAAATGGAACTGCTAGGAACACAGCCGGATGTGGACTAAAAAAGTAGCTCCTCCATAATCAAACTATTAAGGCCAAAGTCGTGAAAATTGGCACAAAGAATCCTTACAACTGTGCCAAACAAATTGTAGAGGAATTGAACTTCTAACCCCGTATTTATTTGAAATATACGTTCTTGCGTACTTAGTAGTGGTCACTTGCTGGTATACCGAAAAATTGATGGTTGGTAGATGGATATGAGAAAGAACCATCTGAACTTAAATACTTTTGTACAGAGCAAACTTAGTTGTTACCGTGATTATGAAAAATACACATTTTTACAGGGAAATTGGACAAAATTGTCTTCTTTGACTTCTTATAGCTATCCGCCTATGTTTTCGCAAAACGATACAACGTCCGTTTACCGAAATCTATTGTTTGAAGTGTACAAGCAATTGTCGCATCGGCCGACCAGACAGCTTCAGACTTACTTCTTTGGGGTTATTTGAATTCTCGGCAGCCCTGACAAGGGATGTGGCAGATTTGCCGCCAAACGTATAATGAAAAGTAGTTGAAAATACTCTAAAACCCGTCCAAGTACGCATCAACTCTGGAGGCGTCCACATGAAAATATCTAAAGGTTCAACCGATTTACGAAAAAGTTATGGTTGCAGAAATTCTGGTGATTACTTTTAGACCATTTTGGTTGATTGCTTTAAGTTTGCAAGCTTAGTTCACATTCTTAGAGCACATATAGTGCTCTGTGGGCATTTTACATCTGTCTTGTTCACAGATGCAAAGTCACGACGACAGAAGACGATATAAAATAATAACTTCTTCCAAGAGTAACAACCCCATACTTTTGTGCCACTCCGCATACCGACTTGGACCGATTCCGGTGAAAATTCTGGTATTTGCTAATAACTACGGCCATGATTAGGGCGATCTCTTACAAAAGTGTATAAATTGCGGTGTCTCCTTCCGCATTCAGTCAAATATCATCGAAATTGCTTCAATTAATGATGATAAAGGCAAAATTGTAAACGAAATTCTGAAAAAATCAGATTTTTGACAGAATATTGAAATTTTCAAACTAACCTGCCTATGGCTTTGTGATATTTTCGTATAAAGGGTGGCTTCCAGCTAACGTGCTTTAATCTATACATAATTTTAAAACCACCAGGTGCCACTAAAATTGATTGTGGAATGATTAAAAATTATTGCCCCATTTTCAGCCAAAATTTGTTCTTCCATTTTATTGCTTCATATAAGAATTTAGGACTACGTCACCAGAGGTTTTTCTTCGAGCACATCTAGTAGTTTTGGTAGTACATGCAGTAAGCTATTTGGGATAAACGAAACAATATCTTAATGTTGTTAGCAAAACCATAAGCTTTCAAATATATATCCCAATTCAAGTCAGTAGAATGAAAACAGACCATCGGCCAAACTCATTGGGCACTGAGAGACAGACAATCTAGACAGGCACAGATTATTAACACAGACATTCTGCCATCTATGAACGCTCAATTTGTTAGCGTAGGTCGTTGAAAAAGCCACGAAAGAAGTCCAAAGCCACAAACGTTTATGGAAACTTTAACTCCCTGTATTGATCAGAGATAGCAAGGCTGGATGGAGTGCAGTTCACAGCGCAATGCAGCATAGACACAAACTGACACAGAACTGTGGCCTAGACTGTGGCATGGTGGTGCCATGGACACTGCATGGAATATGGAATAGGTTGAATATTGGTCACATTACATGTTGCCAACATTATTGGCTCAGAATATAATTTACTATTGAATTATTGATCGGTATAGTCGAGTTGGGGATTTTGTTTTCAACGCTCACATGCGAACCTACTCATATGATATTCAAAATTTATATATTTATTAAATGTTTAGATTGTTTGTTATTGTTGCTGTGCTCGCTCATATGTGACATAAAAACAACAGCAAGAACAACAACAACAATAACAATATTTTATTGTGCATATTTCTAAGCAATCGGGTTGAACAATTTGCACAGTGGGATTCATTCCGATGGCACGTTAGAAGATGCCATAAATTATCATTGCTTAACGATCAACACATCAGCGCGCTTTGATTATTTGCGCAGCTTAAAGGGACCTGGACACACCCTACAAAGCCATTCATAATGTTGTTCATTTACGCAACATGGTCCAGTCAAAGATGCCTTTGATGGTTGTTGCGCTTTCCTTAGCTAGCTAACTAGCTGTCCCACTTTAGCTAATTCGTTCAACGATGATTACATTTAATACGTATATACAAAATATATAAAATGAGGAATAGGAAAATTGGTTTCTTTGACTATTGTTCACTTAGAAATAAGCAGAACCCTTTGACAATTTCCCATGCAGCGATATGCTAATATTTCTTAGTAGTGCCATCAGACATTCTTCTGTAGATAGCCAAAATGAAAAGACGACTGCTTTGAGTAACCTAAATGGCATGCTAGCAGCTACACGATTTAGGTATTTTAGAAGAAGACGGCTGTAACTGAAACTTCTAAAGGTAAACGTTACAAGGACCATGATTTAGAGCTACAGATATGGAATGGCCGGACAATTTTCAAAGAGCTCAACTGACAAATATGAAGTTGACATCACCGTCATCCACGAAATGAGGAAAACTGTAAAACCGACTACCGCTAACAAGCCAAAAAGCACGAACCCGGATGTGAACTTGTGTTGGGGAAGAGACGGCTGTGCAGGTCTCCCGTTGCATAGACTTTTGAGCAACCGGTGAAATATTTTCCTATCACGCTGATTTGTATTCACTTCCCGCGAGTAGTAAAAGATGGGGATGTCAAGGAAACATTTTATGACCGCCTAGAAGAAGCATAAAACCGCTGTACTGGAATATTTTAACCCCAAATATGAAGAGAGTATGTTCTTAGTCCAACGGCGCAATATAGCAATAAGAGGAACCAAACTCTCGCATAAAGCAACATACAAGCAACTTGATTGACCCCTGATAATAAAACAAGGAACCAGCTTGATCACATACCAACAGATGGAAGGCATATCTTCGTACCTCTGATACGTGTAAGTCTCTTTATTATCCTGCACACAGGCCCCGTGGAAAGCCAAAACGGTAAGAGACCAAGAACATGTTTTATAAGTGTCTCGAAGATGTGTTTTTTTTTTTTTTTTGAAGTGCTCGGCCTATGGCCTGGCTCGACATTAAATTTTTGCAGGTATATTTTTACTCTGAAGTAGTAAAGGACTATGTCCTTCATCCAAGAGTCGGCAAATTCATTCTACGTAACAGCAATCCCATTAAGCATTCGCAGGGTAAGGCGTCGAACGTGGTTAAAATTGGAACTACAAAGTATTTCTCATGATCATAATATGGGAAGTCAAATTAATCACGTGGTAGTGGACATAAAAAATAAGTTTTCATTATTATGGAGGTGCTTGTGATCCACGGTGTTAACCTTAATTCAGACCTCCGACTGATGTATGCACAAATTGGAATAAAAGTCAAAATAGAGTTTAAAATAAATATATAATGAAGATTAAATAAGAAAAAATGGGTACTTGCATATGAAAAGCCACGCTTGCCCAATATCTATTACGATAATGAATGGCAATACTACAGTCATCTTAAACGCTTTCCCGGAGCGAACACTGTAATGAGGAAGAACAAGAACAAGAATATATAAGTCCGAATATATAAGTCTATCGAAAGGTTAAGAGAACACTTTTATCAAAGATGCCTGTCATCGAAACAAAAAGAGATCAAAACGGGTATCAGGAATTAATAACAGCAATTCTGGTAGGTGGACAAGCTTTTGACGAGTGTAATATAACTAAGACTGAGACATAATTTATCTGGAGCAATTTGCAAGGAAAGTTAAAAAATCTTCAACTGACCACACACATTTATACAAGTTTATACGTCTTTGTAGAATGACGCTGGCCGATAAAGGATGTCCCAACAAGAACGCAAGATTTAAATTTAGCGCCATTTGAAGTGTCATTGTTTGACATTTAAACAATTGCTATTGTTTGCTTGTAGAAAGTACGAGGTTAGTAAAAATGGAGCGCTACACGAATAAACAATGCATTCTCATTGTGAAATTGATGATTACAATCAATTTGGGGTCTCAATAATGCTCCAAAAGAGTCAACTGTAAAGAGATTAATGGATAAATTTGCCAAAACTGGGTCTGTTAGTGATGTAAAGACAACAACGCGCCTTCGACCAGGTCGATCGACCGAAAATGTCGCAGCTATACGTGATGATGTCGCTCAAACTCCATCCACCTCAATTTGACACCGAGCTCAGCAAATTGGTGTCTCCAAATCCACTATGCAGCGAATTTTGACGAAAGATTTGCATCTTCATGCATGTAAAGTTCAATTGACTCAGGAACTGAAGCCAGCTGACCATGGACAGCGACGGGAGTTTATTAATTGGGTATTGGAGAGACAACATGAAAATGCTAATTTTGTCGATAAAATCATCTTCAGTGACGGAGCCCATTTCCAACTTGACGGCATTGAAAATTTCATTAAAAGATCGCGTGCGTGCCAGCAAAGCCGCGGCGGCCATCTGCCCGATGTGTACATAACCTCATCCTGTCTACTTTACGATATAATAAAGTTTCACGATTTTTTTAATCTCTGTGTTTTATTTAAAATTTAAACCTTGCGTTCTTGTTAGGACACCCTTTAGTTTCCTGTAAAGATATGCAAAAGCCTTAGTGATATATGTTGTTCCAAACGAGGTTTAATACAAGGCAAGAGGCTATCTTGTAATCTCTTCGACTTTTGCTGAACGATGTTATAAAAACTCGCTTTCTTCACACACATGTTGCTATATTAAATTACGACCTGCCCTATTTGCAAAACTTTTTATAACTTTGGTGTGATGAATGAAATCATCTCCATTGGCTCCGTTAAACTAATCATCAGTCTGTATATTAAGCGAAGAGATTGGCTTTCTAACAGAAAGCAAGCGAAATCTTTGGGAAGTTACCGCGGCCTTCTCAGACAATGAAAGTAATTAGCAAAGCGACAACAAATCGAGTTATTTGCTTCGACGAACGGATACTACTATGCACAGACACTACTACGAACAGATACTACGAAAACAGATACTATCGCTTAACAAGCGATTTGATGACAAAGTTTTCGCTCAACAGACTAGTGAACTAGACACTGATCTTACCTATCTTGCCATATAGCATAAAATCCTGGATTATGACAAAAACGGATGAATCTGCAAATATATGGACCCATTATTGTTAATGGTAAGTGTTTGTTTGATACGAGTATATGTCACGAGTTGGATATTGACGTACTCAAGCGCATCACGATATAGCTGTGGCTGTGTATTGTTATGTAAATGGAATAGAAGGCTTTAAACCAAAAAGTCTTCCACAACGAACTCGGTGGGCGACCGATAAGAAGACAATCAAAACTCTATTGTAAGGCACTGACAAAACTTGAAATTGTGTACACAAGAAAGAGTGCAAATGATCAAAATGCCTGGAAAAAATTCTGGTTTAGGCGCCAAGTAAGTAAGTACTGTGCGTTTTGCAACATGATATGGCAGTATTCTTAAATTACTGATACTGGGATCATAGCTGATGAGAAATATGAAAGAGTCTCAGAAATACAAAAATGTATATTGAGTAAAATTTGCTGAATTTGCTGAAATATCTAACTTAAATCGAAGTAAATACAACAAAAACTAGCGGACGTCCACGTCGAGAGTCTATCGTGCGACCTCTTCAACATTCTGTTGGAGATGATTATGAGGAAAGATGTGCAGATGACGTAGACATTATTGGCCGAGATGTTACTGCTGCCTTCCCAAGCATCGAAAAGGAAGCAGCAAAAATCGGCCTGGTGGTAAACGAGGACAAAACAAAGTTATTGGTTTCAAGGATTCTACTCGTTTGGGACGCTGTGTGAGCGTTAACTAACTATAATTTTGAAATAGTGAAAGAATTCATCTACTTCTTCTCCGCTGTAGACAAAACGAATGATGTCGGCGTGGAAATAGAGAGGAGAATATTGCTTGCTAACGGATGTTACTATGGGCTAAGCAAGCGATTCAATGATAAAGCCCTCTCTCGACAAACAAAAATCCGACTGTACCAAACGTTGGTTCTATCCGTCTTGTTATATGGCTCAGAATCCTGGGTTATGACGCAAGCGAATAAATCAGTACTGGCAGTTTTCGAAAGGAAAATACTTCGGAAAATATATGGATCCATCATTGTTAACGGAGAGTATCGGCGTCGCATAAACAATGAGCTGTATGAGGTATATGCCGACATCGACGTTGTCAAACGTATTAATATACAGCGATTACATATTGAATGCTCCGGCACCTGAAGTTTTGGACAATGAAATCGATGGACGGCGCAGAAGAGGGCAACCAAAAATCCATTGGAAGGACCAGGCTTTTGAAATGCTATCGAGACTTGGTGCGATAAATTTCAGGGAAAGAGCAGAAGATTGAAGCGCTTGAAATTATTTTCTACAGGCGGCGTATAACAGATAAGTATGTCTATTCCAGTCGCCACCTAAGAAGAAAAGGAGACTTAAATTGCCTCCATGCAGTCCTAATTTAACTCCTCTGGATTTTTGTGTTTTATCGTTGTGCTTTAATGGTGCTTTAATATGTTAGAGTCTTCGTCTTAAGCCTTATACTTATTTGGGACGAAAAACTTCCATTTAGGTTTAGTTTTGCTGGTAAATGGATGTTTCTGATTTTCCAAACATTATTGCTCCATATGTGGAAACCTGTTTTTAAACTAGATAACCGAACAATCACAGGATGCCAAGAAATCACTTTATTTATTATCACTCCAGAAGACATAATGTCATATATAACTTTCTATAAAGGGAAGTTTCCCAACATGAAATACCTTTTGCTAATCGCAAAAAAAACATAAAAAAATATTGAATAAGGATAGCCACTGTTGATAAATATATGTACAATCCTACCCAATATCAATGCCGAAAAATATTGGTCGCCTGTATAACGTTTGAAATTCCTAAAACTCTCGTTAGGCAGTTTGAATATGATACTTGGGCTGTAGTTTGGACGTTATTACTACATATTTTATACCGGAAAAAGGAGAAAATAAAAAATTTATATTTGAAAAATAAGTTCATTGAATCAATAAATATTTTAATCATTGTGTGTGATTTATCCATTATTAAATTGGGGCAAGATATTCTCCTATATAAACAAGCATTTTATTAGCAAATACAGCTCATTTAATTTCTCCCATTGTGCATTATCGTCGTAACAGTTGTTGAAATTCATAACTTGTCGCCGAATGGACTCGTATTACATTATGAATATTATACTTACGTACTATCCTACATACTCTTTGGAAATCCAGTAGGTCGATCGTTGATTGCTGTTCACTTACGATTTGTTTAGTTTGTGCAAAACAGAAAAAAATCTTTGAATGTTGTTGATCGATCAATTGATAATTTGAACAGATCGATTGTTTAAAGCACGACATGGAAAAATATTAAAAGTTATTGACGACAACGACAGCAACAATGACAGTAACAACTACAAAGCAGGCGATGGCGACAGAGACGACAACGACAACGACAACATATGTGACACAGAGTCAACTGAAATGTTGAAGCCACAATCTAATAAATTAAACACACCTCGTATATAAATGAAAAATAGTTGGCCTTTCAATGGAGAGGATTTCTAGAGGTCACTTGGATAACGTTTTAGGCAAATTACGTTTATTACGGTAAATAACACTAGAAAACAATTATATAAACAAATTTTGATATATTCTTTACCATTCACAGAGAGTCAAATTTTCTTCAGGAAAAAAATTCGCTTAACTGTGATTCAGAATATTTGAAAATATTGTTTTTCGCAAATGTCTGGATGAGTAAACTGAATAGAAAAATTGCATAAGAGTGTTCAGATTAGTAAGATTTTTTATATGGTGTTGATTTTCATATCCGTCTGAAATGTTTATAAAATATTTCGAGGAATATTTCGTTCAGCTTTTTATACAAAACTAAAAGGTTTGGGTTTGAGACCTAATAGCCGAATACATTGACAATATTCGGATACCATACAGAGGTGATATCTCCATTTATTTGCCAGTTATTTTTTACAAACACTAGGCCCTAAGAATATTCAAGATCTAGCTACACCTGTCGTTTAGTAAAATTGTGCCAATGAGTTTAAAATTACGATAGCTTACCCTGTTTACTGAAGTGCGTCACAAGTATATTGCGGAAATTCCACTTTGATGCACCGACTGAAAAAAACACGACCTACCAACAATTATGGAGCGATATCGTATCTCTTTAGAGTGCTCCAAACACTTGGAAAGTTGTGGTCTAACCCAAATAGCGTTTGAGGAGTCATAACACAAATATGTCCTTATCTTTTCTTGTGTTTGTAACAAATAATGTACTCATCTGAGACCTCAAAGAATACATACATACATATTCTCCTGATCGCGCAGCATGTCCGTCAATTCGATACTGGTCGCAGCACTTAAGCCAGGTGGCTGGAATTTGCATAAATGTATCTCGTATTTATAGGTGAGTTAACTTTGCAATTGGGCAAAACCGACACTGTGAGAAAAACGTATTTTTACAAGAGCAGGACTTATCAAAAAAATTTCGTTTTTCAGAAATTTTAAAAACATTTTCCAATTATTCTTTCACTCATACATACGCGTGGGGCACGAATCGTGCACGATGTAACAGTAACTGTTAATGGAAACCGTGATTTAAAGCGATTGAAGGAGATTTTCTTTTACTCAGAATTGCGCTAAAGACGTATACGTTTCAACAGCATTTGGTTCCGGCTAGATAAAGCAAAACTGCACAAATATCCAGGCCGGTTATGCCGGAGCTCCAACGAAATTTTTCAAACAAATTTAGTGCCCACTTTCCGCTGGCCCGCGTGGTCACCTGTCCTGACTCCTCCAGACTTTTATTATGGTGCTATGTCAAGTAAGAGGTGTACAAAGCGAAACCAAAGAATTTGACTGAATTGAAGCAGTCCATTAAAGCGATAACTGAGGCGATCCCGACTTCAACCTTTCAAGACGTAATGAATAATTTTCTGATCATGTGTCGTGAGTGAGTTCATTACGGAGTTTGTTTATGGTATATCATCTTCAAAATCATTTAGTTTTATCAAATAAAATTAGATTTTCTATAAAATAACAAAAACAATAAATGAAATACATTGATTAAAAAAAAGTTATTCGAATTTTTTTATTGTAGCGCACTTGGTGCGCCTCCCTGTATTACTAGGATACTAAACGAATTGTAATTTTAATTCCAGTTTTCATACCACCCCACCATAGAATTAATATCATATTTTTGTAATCGGTAAAAAAGGAAAACTCTGTACAAGGACTGAATCCTTCTTTAGAAGAATTTAATTTAATTTTGCTGAATTTAGCAAACTAAATTCGTTAGAGACGAAAAAACAACATTCACACTTACGCAATTTTTTTAAGGAAATGCCTTAATCGTAGGCGAGATCATAAAAAATTATACAAAATATAGGGTGATTTTTTAGATTAAAATTTTTCAGGTTGGCAGCACTGGTTGGTAATGGTGTCCAAACGTCATCTGTCAAAGTGAAAAGTCTAGAGTATGCCCTGCCATTTCACCATGGAAAGACTGACAAACGAGCAACTATTGCAAATCGTTGAAATTTATTACCATTTATTATCATGCTCTGTGGTAAATGTGCATCGTTTGATACGATAATTTTAATTGTCGTCATAATCAACAATTCGTGCTGTTATCCCCAAAATTTTGCACCAAGTTTACTTTGTTGGGCATAAAACCATCGACTTGAATGCGTAGAGTGCACACCGAAGAAAATACTGCAGCCGTAGCGACCAGTGTTAATGACGATCGTGAAATGTTAATTCGTTGCCGTTCTCAGCTTATCTCCCGATTTGGCCCTGTGAGTTGGCTGCTAAGATCTTGCGATTTAACGCCTCTTGATTATTTCTTGTGGGGTTATGTCAAGTCGTTAGTCTATGTGGACAAGCCGAACACTATTGAAGCCTTACAGGATAACATAACACGCGTTGTTCGTGGAATACAGACCGAAATGCTCGAAAAAGTGACGAAAAATTGGACCTTCCGAATGGACATTTTGAGATGGAGACGCAGGCAACCTATACATCAAATTATCTTTAAAAATTAAGTGGCAGAGACCAATTTTTCGATTTTAATGTACGAAAATGATGCAAATTTGAGTGTTTTATTCGATTTAAAAAAACTACGATTAAAAAATCACCCTATATCTATTTCTAAATCAATATAAATTGACATTTTACTGGCGCACTTCCAGCCCACACTGACTTGGTCGATGTACCAAACCGAACCTGCCTCTAAAGATTGACAAAAAATTTGTGTTTTTTTTAATATTTATTCGATAACCAAAAGCAATGTGTGACGATATGTGAAATATATTGTATTGGTTATTGAAAGGTATAAAAAAATTACGAATTTTCGCAAATGGTAATAAGGACAACGGGTATTGCAAGCCGTCTGACAGGAATTAGTTAGAAATGCAAAGATTAAACTCTTTTTCTTAAAAAATTAGACTTTTCGGTGTTTTTGTAAAGCATTTGCCAACAACTTACTATTTAAAATATACAATAATAACTGAAATTTTTGGTAATAGTTGAGAAACACGAGGAAATCATGCTAAATTACTTACCTCGTAAAGCTATCGCCGCAATTATAGGCGTGATTGCGGAAAAATGCAAAAAAAAAAATTAAGTTTCAGTTGAATAAGTGGGCAGGGGAAAATTTGAACAGGCGCCAATAGATCGGCCTGAACGTTGTTTTTATAACCAATAACCGTGGACGAAGTACACATACAAGCTCGCTACAAGAAAAATAAGCGAAGCGTATTCTTTTCATGCTCAATTTGTCAACGCGTCCTATTTTCCGTTTGCAATGTTCACAGAAATATATTTTCACCTTTGTTATCAAAAAGTGTGTGAATTAGTATGAATCCAGAGATTGTTCCTTTTGGTTAGTAAATAAAACTCAGAAAGTCTGATTTTCTCCAAATGTAATGGGCAAATTTCGGCCCAATTTTGCCACTTGTGGCGTCTGCTGCGACGGATCGTCGCGCGGTGGTTAGTACACGAGAATATCATTCACATAATCGCGGGTTCAATCCAGTGTACTGCTACCAAGCATTGTTTGACGGCGGTCACCTCGATGTATCAGACGAACTCTTCGAGTTGTCGAGCAATCGTTAAGTCTGGCAACAACTTCTTAAACCGTAACGTTCGGAATTCTCGTTTAAACTGTAGGTCCCGTTGAGTGATTTGTTAAATAGAATGCGTGTAAGTTCATATTTCATTCATGGGATTCAAGGGAATTCTTCGGTACACACACCAAGAATTAGAGCAGTCCATTAAAAGATGTGTTAGCTGGAATAATGCTTCTATATTTCTACAAATACCACCATAAATTCGTGTCAATTCTGAAAAGTGTCAATTTGTTACATTTTGATTAAGTTCTTATGCATTTACAAGCGTTTTTTTTTCATTCTTAGGGAATAATCCAAGAAAGAATAGCTCATTAAAGCCACAAGAGGAACAAATTGCTCCAATTAAGATACAGTTGAGCCATTTATGCAACTGGAACTTTAAACTTAGTATTTACTTTATCTTCTCTTAATAAAATATACATATAGTAGAACTGGATAGAAATATATACCGTCTATGCAGCCTGAACTATGGTTTGCAAAAATTTCTACATTTTTTCATATTTCGCCGAACATTATACTCGTAATGTAATATAATGGAAAAATGTAAGTCGCTGAATTTCCATAAAGCGTCCAATTCATACAACGGGTCAATGTAATCCTCCGCTACGACATGGCAATATTCTTCATAAATATTTTTCTAACTGACAGAGCTCAGTGAGCTTAAAATGTTGTAAAACAAATTTCTTCAAAATATACTTGTTCAAAATGCATTAGGTGGGCAACTAAGTTCTCGCTGTCTTTTTTTTATAAAAATGCAACTTTATTATGAAAACATGTATACAAATGGTTCAGTGAAAGGGCAGTACTTTCACTAACTACTACTTTTTTCCATCTTTTTGACAAAGCTCGAATTCCGTCACGGTAAGATTGTTCATCTTTTGAGGCTATCCACGAATCTAACCATTCCTTGATGTCGTCATATGAGAGGAACTGCTGGTCAACCAGACCATGTGCCATCGAGCGGAATAAGTGATAATCGGATAGCGCAATATCTGAAGAAAGTGGTGTATAAGGTAAGACTTCCCATTTCAGCATTTCCTGGTAGGTTTTAACGGAATTGGCCTTTGAGGCTGAGCGTTGTCATGCCGAAGAATTACTTATTCGTGCACCTCCGCGTATAGTGGGCGTTTGTCGCGCAGAGCTCGCCTTAATCGCATTATTTGAAGTCGATACTGATCCCCAGTGGTGGTTTCGCTTGGTTTCAACAGCTCGTAACAAATAACATCGACCTGGACCCCGCAAATACGGAGCATAACCTTCGCAGCGTGAATATTCGGCCGCGGCGACGATGTAGAAACATGATTGGGCAGACCTCATGACTTTCTTTTCTTTGGATTGCTGTAATTAATCCATTTTCATCATCCGTTACAACACGATGAAGTAAATCCTTCCTTTTTTGTCGCAGAAGCAGTTGTTCACAGGCGAAAAAACGACGCTCAACGTCCGTTGGCTTTTACTCCCCAAGTTCTTTGCTTTTGAATCATTCCAAACACATGCAAGCGCTTGGAAATGTTTTGGCGGGTAACTCCTAATACTGAAGCGAGCTCTACCTGTGTTTGACAGGGATCACCATTAAGCAATGCCGTCAATTCAGTGTCTTCGAAGGTTTTTAGTCTTCCTTGTCAACATCAAAATTAACGCCTTTAAAGTGGCGGAATCAATCTCGACACGTTGTTTCACTTAAAGCCGCATCTCCGTAAACGTTTTGAAGATCTCGATGAGGTTCAGCTGCCATTTTCCTCGATTGAAAGAGGAAAATCAATACTTCCCGCATTTAACGAATATTTGGCACAAAATCATATATATTCACACAACCTAAAGGATATGACGTCAAAAGAAAATTACTATTGTGTCGAGGCGCTATGTTTACCATATTGCTAAACTTGACTCATAACGTTTAGGTTATGGCAGAATCGATTAGCGCTACAGCCGAAAAATATGTCCACTCTAACATTGACAACATCGTATTTTGCACTTGTCCTGATTCGTCCTATGTTACTTAACCACTCAATACGAAACGAACAACATCCAAAATTTTTAAATCTCAAGCATCGTTTACGATAGTTATCTCCACCAGACACTTAACTAAGCCAATAATATCATTGTTAATTTCAATATTTATGTAAGATTACAATATTTTGTAACTTTAAACCAAAATGACCATTGTTCACTGGACTTCACTTAGCTGAACTCAACTCAACACAACTCACCGGCAGGTACACGAACAATTGATTCGAACGCGGACACTAACTGGATACCGGTACTTGCGATGGTGATAGCATGACTTGCGGTTACATTTTCCAGAACTTCTTGCCGCTACCGCTCGTGCGACAGAGCCTTTATTGTTATCTGAAAAATTATGAGTTGTTTATATCGCTAATGAATTATTGCTGATCGTGGTGACAGTAGCGGCAGCGACACCGTTGCTATTAGTCGTATTGCTGATTTTCTCAGAACCATGGAGTCATGACTATTATACAATTGTAATATTTCAATACGTGCCATATATTCTCCATTCAGTATTCAATCCACAGCCGCTACATGCACTTGTCCCCCAATGTGATAATCATGATTATTAAATGCTATGGCATCGTTTTATTTGCGTTAAAAACAATGCAGCGCTAAACAAACAAATAAAAAATAATTATGCATAAATTTATAATAACTATTTTGCTGCTGAAGCAGTTGGAAATTTAACAAGAATTTATTACTTGTTAAATGCTGATTTATTTTGCATTTTAATCATAAATTTAAATAAGATTAATGTCATCTTGTGAAATAGTAAATATGACTAAAGTATTTATACCACGATCGTTAACTGGCTGTCGTCTACGGAGATATAGTTGTCCGGCGCATGCACCTATTTACAATTCGAATCTTTTTACAAAGGCTATTCAATAATACTTTATTACAGAGGGGAATATTCATAAATGTTGTCAATATCTAGTTGACAACGATAGAAGTAATGGAGTTGTTTGCCACGAAATGTTGGTTATGTTGTTTAGTAAACTTGTTCTAAATGATGTACTACATTAATATGTGAAATAGCCTTGACATAGCCATAACGTAGGTCAACATTGTTGATAGAATTTTTCTTTAAATTTGATATATTTACTGTTTTGCTGGTAAGCTATGAATTTCTGTAGCCAAATTTCCAATCACATTTCTAAAGACTTCCAACAGAGATAGAGTATGCATGGTGGGAACTTTGGGGGAGAACAATTCCTATTTGAAATTTCAACTTTTTAGAGAATTTTCTGCTGCAATCCAGCGAAATTTTTCCATCAATGCAAGTATATTGAAGAAACCTAAAAACTTTTAATGATAATTGAATTACATGCTTATTACGTAACAGACTTATATTTTCTTTTTTGGAAGATATTACAGAGGGGTTCACTATCGAGTTCTAATTAAAGATCCTAACTCTATTTTAAAAAATTTTTTATTGAGTTCTGCGGTATGATACTACAAAGTTAGTTTTGGATTTAACTTTTTTTACCCCCGACAGAGGGTGGAAATATTGAGGTTTTAGGCGAAAATTTTTGAACATGAAAAGGTATTTTGATGGTAGTATAAAAAAATATTCTCAAAAATGTATTTGTCGACCAAACGGTTAGATTTTCGTGGTTCTTTCGATGAGAAAATTTAAGAAAAATTAAGAACTTTATTCTAAAGTCAGCAACAATTTAGCTGAAGTATTTGGTTAAGGGTCAAAAATCTCTCAAAAAGATTCAGGAGGAAAGGTGAACATTTTTTTTTAATAATTTTAGTAGCGTAGTGTATATTAAAAAAAAAATACAAATACAAACGAATCGAAACATTTTTTATTCAGCTTTTAAACATTTTTTTATGCAACAAAAACCGAGCTTTTCATAGGGAAGGACAGAACATTTTCAATATTATATAGAAAAAAAGTGAAAATTTTGGAAATTTTTTTAGTTTTAGTAATAATTTAGACAAACATTATTTTTGAAAAAAAAAATTTTTTTGAATGTGTTAGGTTCACAACTAAGTTTGCCAATAGATGGCGCCAGCTGTAAGTGCTAGTCGGTTCTGCTATAACCTAAACGTCAAGAACCAAGCTTAGTCATACGGTAAACATTCCGCCTCGACACAACAGTGATTTTCTATTGACGTCATATTCTTTTGGTTGTGTGAATATGTGTGATTTTGTGCCAAATAATCGTCATATGCGGGAAACATTGATTTTCTTCCTTCAATCAAAGAAAATGGCAGCTGAAGCTCATCGAGAGGTCCAAAAGGTTTACGGAGATGCTGCTTTAAGTGAAACAAAGTGCAGAGAATGGTTCCGTCGCTTTACAGATAGTAATTTCGATGTGAAGGAAGAATTCGCCTAAAGGAAGACGAAAAACCTTGGAAGACACTGCATTGCTTGGTGGGGATTCGTGTCAAACGCAGATAGAGCTTGTTTCAGTATCAGGAGTTACCTGCCAAACCATTTCCAAGCAATTGCATGCGTTGGAATTGATTCAAAAGCAAGGAACTTGGGTTCCTTATGTGTTGAAGCCGAGGGACGTTGAGCGCAATTTTTTGCCTGTGAATAACTGCTTCAGCAACAAAAAAAGAAGGGTTTTCTTCATCGTGTTGTAACGGGTGATGAAAAATGGATTCGGTCTGCCGGATCATGTTTCTACATCGTCGCCTCAGTCGAATATTCACGCTGCGAAGGTTGTGCTCTGTATTAATGCAATTGAGCCGAGATCTGCGCGATAAACGCCCACAATGCGCGGAGTGGCACGAAAAAGTGATTATTCAGCATGACAAAGCTCGGCTTCATGTGGCCAAGCGCCTAAAAATCCTACCTAGAAACGCTGAAATGGGAATTCTTACCCCATCCTCCATATTCTCTAGATATTGCGCCGTCCAATTGTCACTTGTTCCGTTCGATGGCACACGGTCTGTCCGACCAGCAGTTCAACTCATATGACAACATCAGAAAATGTGTGTATGTAGTGCTCTAGGCAGTGTGACAATCCAGCCGATATTTATTTGCAAAAGTAAGCTTACTAAATACTTGAGGTCTACCAAATGTATGGGTTAAATAATTTAATTCGTATGAGAGTTGCAAGAAAAAGTTTGGTTATCCTATCGATTTCAGTACATTATACAAAACGCTGTACGCTAAACGCTGATAGAAATTTAAATAATTTCAGTCCACGTATAGGGAATTGCAGGGGAAAAATTAAATTCCTATACATCTGTCTAATTTTAAAGGCAATGCAGGAAAGGTGGTTTTTCAGAACTTAATTTACCGAATGGATGATGTGCGCCAAATGTGATTCAGTTGAGTATAACTGCTTAAAAGACAAGAAATGGATCTATGAAACGGATATGAAGCTATGGCTTAAATTGGTCGTTTGTATGGGAGCGTCTATTGGTCGTTTTTTTTTTTAAGTTTTATTAAAAATTACAGAAAACAGAAAATATGTGGTCTACTGTAATCTACATATACATTTAACTACGGGATATCATCCAATTCGTGTAGTAAGTGATAAAAGGGGCACTCTAATGCACCCCATTTTAATTCTGAGGCCCTGCTTTCTCAAAACTCAACGTGTAGCTAGTTTTACTAAATTTTGTGCGACCGAGTAAAAGAACCTATAAAATTTATGGGTCACATTAAT
Organism: Philornis downsi; assembly: GCA_019455685.1. Taxonomy (NCBI): domain Eukaryota; kingdom Metazoa; phylum Arthropoda; class Insecta; order Diptera; family Muscidae; genus Philornis; species Philornis downsi. Next base: position 1,155,110 of record JAHXMU010000131.1, on the reverse strand, counting down.
CATGTATATGGGAGAAACCAAGGATCATTGTTAATTGGTCGATTTTCTCAAAGTTTCCAAACAGTACAAACCAATATAAAGGATAACATTTTAAGTTACTGCAGTCTACGAATGAGGATTTACAGAGAACATATTGAATTACGAAAACATTGGTCAATTTGTATGGAAAGTGCAATAGAATCCATCGATGTAGACGCGGTTATATATTAGGCTGCGTCAAGTTTTACGAAGTTTCATAAAGCTTTACAACAGTTGTCATGGGTACCAACGAGCCAGAGAGGCGGGCACGGCTTCATCGAATTACAAGGTGATGAAACACATTTGGTCAAAAAATACTTGATAATTCAAAAGCTTTCTTTTTGAGCAATTCTTTTTGCCGTATCAACTTTATTTCTTTAGATGGAAGTAGATGGATATGCCATATTTGTAGTTTAAGAGAATTCACGGTACCCCAGGAAATTCAAATATTTTCCCCAATTTCCTGAGATGTGCAAGAGTTCGAAGAAATGCGTTCTCTAAACAAAGTCCACTATTAGTATAACGGCAAAGGTTTCCTGCTGCGCAGCACTACGGTTGGGGAACGCAGCAGGAACTATAATTTTATAACATGTGGAACAAAACGAACGGACGCGGCATAGAAATTTACATGGACGGCGTGATGGCAAAATACGTTCGTGGTGATGCCGACTTCGCATATTCGCACCGGTATGCTGACATAAATAATGTTGTTTTTGCTGACACAGATTACAGTTTTACTATGTATAGGATAGATATGCTAATGACAGATATACTAAGGCTACATAATCAGTGTGAGTTACCTAATGTAGAGAATGTGGCGAAAATTAGTGTTAGGTTATTAATTACATTTATGCTGGAAATTTCCAACTGTGAAGTCGTGGACATTTTTTGCATGATTTCAAATGCTCATTTAAAAATAAACAAACCTTCAATTCGGGATCTTACATGTCGAAAAGAAAAAGGATAATATATATAACGCACAGAAGAAATAAGCAAGCGGGAGGGCCCAAAATTAGACAGGTGACGAAAGTTCGCCCGAGTCGAAGTTTATGTACCAATAATACTGTCCATATTAGGCAGAACGGTGTACCGATTCTTCACCAGATAAGTGAATGAGTCGAATACTGCTTCATATTTTTTCCTTGCAAAATTGAATTTTGTGGGTATTATTGAATAACCGAATCTACATCTAGGGTGATCTTTTGCTAATGTGTATAAATTTGAGTAGTTATGAATCACTACCACTTTGAACCACACTGAAAAAACATATATATTTAGTCCAAGTAAAGAATGGCGCATAAGTAACGTTAACGGCGACTATATTGAATGCTTTCTTGGGCATGATTTGGTTTTAACTCGTAAACCAATTGCATCTTATATGGGAAAAGATGTAACATATGTAAAATTCTTCGCAAAGACCGCCTAGACATCTGTAACTGCTGAGAACGTTGCCTGGTGGAAGTTTCGGGGTTTTCCCCATTGCTTGCACTCGAGCAATAGTCACTTCATTAAGAACTGCACGAGGTCTTCCAGCACGCGGAAGATTGCAGAGAGCCCCTTGTTGCCCAAACCGCTGAACCAATCGGTAAATTGTTGGAGCGCTAGGAGCATTTCGAACATAAAAGAAATTTCGGTATGATCTGAATAACTGAATGCTGACTTTCAAAGTAAAATTGAACAACTTTGTTCTGAGTTGAGCCTTTCCATTATAAATTTCCCAAGTTTTATTTAGTTAATACTGTAAAGAGAGGAAAAAAAGACTTAAACAAAAAATATATTCATTGATCAAATCATAGCGTTACTTATGCGCCATCCTATATAAGCATGTTATTTTCTGTTGGACCAATTTATCTTAATTGACATTCGCGTTATGGAAAATGTATGGGTTTATTGCGAAAGGGCGTGGTAAAGTGTCCTCTTCTCATGCAAATTGTATTGACGTAGTTAATTTTCTTAATGAAATATTTTTCTCTCATTTCCACCATATATTTCGAAAGAATTTAAATATAGGGTTATGAATTGATCGCCTTCAAAACCGCCGGTCTGGCAAGGCTTTCAGCTATTAAATACCTATCATCAGAAGTGTTATTAGTTTAGTCAAAGCTTTGACATTTTAACAACCGAAGAACGAGGAAAAATAATTAAAAATTACTACAAAAGTAATGATTCAAACGTAAGTACTTTTCATTCATTGGGGGTTAATTATGGCCATAATGATTGACCTACCGTCTAACTAATTAGCAATTTGCAAAAATTTGAGTAGACTGAAAACTTTACAATACGACTTTTTTGGCCTGCAATTTAAGATTATGAACTGGAAGGTATGTTGTTTCAACAAGATTCTGCCACGAGCCACACAAAACCACAGACATTGGCTTTATTACATGAGAAGTTTTCAAAAAACATAATTTCACGTTTTGGCGACGTCAAATGACTACCAAGATCATGCAATTTGATGCTGACGGTTTCTCAAAACGTTCCCCAAAAGTTGGAGCATTTGAAAACCGACATTTGCCAAGTTGTCGACAAGATACAGCCCAAAATGTGCAAAAAACTGGTCAACAACACGCACTACAGTGAAAGAAGAGTTTTATCGAAATCATAGCTTTATGTGTGTTTTATTTAACTTTGTTTTTGAAACCGAAAAGTGGATAACCCGTTACAACCGTACATTTGTTTCAATTAATGAATAAATAATAAAATTAAAAGTACCCGGTTATGCAAGGGCTCTTTTCCTGCTCAAATTTTACACACTTTACATTTTAACTTGTCTATAAGTCTCAATACTCTTGTGCAAAATTTTGAGATTTTCAGTTCAATTTTCTACGTAAAATTAAGGACAAAATATTGTTTTTTATAAAGTCGTAGAATGGGTTACCAAAAAACTAACGCAAAGCAAGAAGATATCTCTAAACATTTATTGAAGTACCAATGAATTTACAGGATTTTCAATAAATTCGCTATCTTTCTAGGCATTATATATGAATTACATCATATCCTTCTTCTTTATTTGCAAATCCATTATTTGGTTGTTTGCGATCATACAATTACAAATTATACATATGTATATATATATATATATGTAGGTATATGTAATTAATTTGGAAATGATTAGTTCTTTCTTTTTGGCAGCGTTTATTATATTTCGTTCGTCTCGAAAACCTGTCCAGTCTTATATAGTTCTCTTTTGCCTCTAGCACGTCTTCCTTCGATTTTCGTTTAAGAATAGTTTGTAGAAATTTATATTTGAGAAGTTTTTCTGTTTTTAAAAATTTTAATCAGTTGTCGGCCAACGTTCATTCTCCTTAGTACATAAATATCTTAATACAAAAAAACTATAACCACGTGCTTGCATTACATGCAGAATTCGATTTAGGTAAGTGGAGAGATTAAACAGAAAATAAGATATCTTCGAAAACAATTTTAATTGTCGTAGCGGTCTCCAAACATCAATGCTCTACATCGAGATGTTATTGTTCTCTTTTCTCCGGTAACCTTCCGGAAGGAACAACGATAAATTGATTGACCTTTTTACATCAAGCACATCATTAATCTTTCCTCGGTATAAAATAATTTATCATAATTACGACAAATGCAATCAACTGTGATTTCTTTAACTTTTCTGCACATACCCCGATTGCACCAGCAATGTCCCTTTTTGCTTTCCCTTACAAATGATTAATGGTTGTTGTTATAATCAAATTGAATCACATTTATTCTTTTCATTCAGATTTAAACCTTAATGTTTTACGTAAATAACGTATACAACTACATAATGTTCTACGATCAAAAACATTTCTTTATAGGTGCCAACGTTCTCAAATATTTACGAATTGCTGTTCGTGTTGACTTATGCATTTCACTGCATTGCATCATTAAGACATCACAATTTGGGTTTTTTTTTACCGAATATCCTGCTGCGGCTGTGGCAACAACTCTGTGACCTGATGCTATATGGGAACTGGATGATAATTAATTATTTTCTAAAAAGTTGTTAATTTAATTTCATTTATTTAGGTCTATGGATGTATGAATCCTTACAGACTTAGAATTGACATAACATATTTCAAGAGAGTTATGTACGAGGTGTGTTCAAAAAAAAAAGACGCGTTTCCGAATTTCACGGGCTACATGCATTCGACTCTCAATTATTATTATTTTTTTTTAAGTTGGTACGCTCGTCTCGAAGATATAAGGACGGTTTTATCCATATAGCATGTTTAGTTTTTTTGTGAGAGGCATAAATAAGTCAAGTGTTTTGTGTGTTCGGCTATTCGGTTTTTATCTCCACAATCGTCACAAAACGCCGTCCTTTCATGGGTCTCTTCAATCTTGGAAACAGGAAAAATTAACAGGGAACCAAATCTAGAAAATACAGTGACGGAGGCATGATAACGGTGTTGTTTTTGGCCAAATAATCTCTCACAAGCAAAGATGAGTGAGCAGGTGCATTGTCATGATGCAAAAGCCATGATTTTTTTTTCCACAATTCCGGGCGTTTTTTTTTGTATTGCCTCACGCAAACGGCGCATAACTTCAAGGTAATACTCCTTATTTTAAGACCTTGTAGTAAGAACTCCTGATGCACTACGTCCTGGTAATCGAAGAAAACAGTGAGCAAAACCTTGACATTTATCCGAACTTGAGTGCTTTTTTTGGTCTTGGACCTCTTGGACTCTTCCATTGGGACGATTGGGCTTTGGTTTCGATGTCATAACCATATACTCATGATTTGTCACCAGTTATGACCTTTTCAGCAAATCTGGATCATCGTTGATGTCATTCAACGATTCCTGAGCGATGCTCATGTGACGTTGTTTTTGGTCAAAATTCAGCAATTTTGGAACGAACTTCGCTGCCACTCACTTCATGTCCAAAATTTCTGAAAAGATTGCATGGCATGACGCAATGATGCCATAGTGTTGACAAGTTAAGGTGTTCACGCCAAACATGGTTAAGAAAATCCACAAAATGGTATTGGATGACCGTCGGCTGAAGGTGCGTGAGCTTGCTGTAATGACCGGCATTTCAAAAAGTGATATATTCGTATATTAACGGGGGATTTGAATATGAGAAAGCTGTGCGCAAGGTGGCTGCAGCGCTTGCTTTGAATAGAGCAGAAACAGCGTCGTGAAAATGTTTTGGTAGAGTGTTCGGCTATGTTTCACCGCAATAAAACTAAATTTTTGTTTATTTATAACTCTGGATGAAGCACGGGTCAACTACCACACAGCTGAGGCAAAGAAACTGTGAAATCAGTGGACTGGAATGACAAAATCGTGTCCAAAGACACGATTTTCTGCTGGTAAAAGATTTGCCAACAATGAAGAGATGGAGTCTGATGGCTATTTTAAGAGGTTTGTTAGTTTGTACTATAAACAGAGTATAGAAACTATTGAATATGAAATAAAAAATAAAGAAAATTTTTCGCAACTTTTTTGTGTCGGCTACTTTTGGGACTTCCCTCATATCACCTGAACGCTGAACGGCACCTATTGCCTAAAGCCGATCTGAAACGTTAGTTTAATTGGCTTTTATTGTACCTTTCAATTACTCCACTAATCGAAGTGTTAGGCATATCGAGGCCTCGAAGCCAGTATCATATATACTACAGTGTCGTACATTAACTATCGTGCACGTTTTAAATGATATTGTTTAAATCAAAAACAATATTTAATTAGTAATTCTGACTTCTTCTTCTTTAAGGTGGTGCTCTCATACTTAAATACTTTCATACGAGTTTTGTTTGGATATTAAGAGGATATATTTTCATTAGTAGTTAAATTTTTAAAGTACGAGTACAATCACGTAGATTTTTCTGAAAATGTACACACATACTTAAGATTTTTTCAGAGAATTTTAGTAGCGGTACTTTGCCCAGTTTGGAAATTACTGAGAGAATTCATAAACAAACTTGATATATATAAGGTGTAGTAAAAGAAATCCATTACTTTTATATGACATTGAAGGCGTTATTTAGCATGGTTAAAATGATCCGGTTTAGGTGAAATGTGCATCGTTTTATTTGATAACTTGTTGTAATTTTTAATGTGATTTTATGCCTCTCTTAAAGAAACTCCCTCAGCTAAAAAACATTAGATTGTCGATTCCTTACTTTTAGCAGAAGGTTTTCCAGATTCCAATGATGTTAATATATATTGCTTCAAAGTAGAAGTGATAATAACATCACTTTTGAAATAATACTGGTTTAAAGCAATGAACCTATCTGAAGTTTTCACCCCTTGTAAAATTATTAGTATTGAGTTATAAAAACTATATATTACATCTAATATACAGTACAGTATAGTTTCTCTCAATGTAATACACTTTTATGTATTACACTAACCTCTTTCATATGGATCGATAAACTATTACATTCAATCTATGTACTTTTAAAACTAGAGTTTGCACTATAAAATCCTATAATTACTAAAAATATATTATTTTTTAGAAACGCATACAGAAATGTTATACCAGAACTACATAAATAGCACTGAATTGTTGTATAGTTGCAAGTATTTGCCACTTATGACAGCCTCCTATAGCTCCTACAGCAACCCAATGTTAAATTCTTCAGTATTTCAGCTAAATTTGCACAACAACTGGATGAGGAGTTGTAGTAAATATTGTGAATTTGGTATGCAATGTTTTTGCTGTGTTGTGACCGTAGATTTTCACAAGCTTTTCTTGAGTCAGATTACTCGCACAGATAGACTTCCCAAACCAGTTTCCGGCGTTTCTGACTAGTGAATATCGATGAGTGAGTGAGTGAGGTCTGGCACTATTCTGCTGGAACGCAATTCCTCTGCTATTGGCCAAAGCTGGCCAGCTGGGATATTAGTGAGGCACAACATCCTGGACTGTGAATCGCCTTATCACTAGGTAAGGGTCCGAAAACGTTATCTTTTTCCTACATAGTGTATGGGCAAAATATACATACAATGTATGGGCTTTTCAGTAAAATTAGATCGAGCTCACAATTAGAGCAGTTTCTTACCGGTTTTATGGACTAAGGCAAGCCCTTACAAATTTTGTGAACAGGAATAGTCTGTTTTCTGTGTCAATACAATGCATCCAAAGATTATATTATATTATATTTTAGAAAAGGTACAATTGTTAAAAAGATATTGAAAACTCTCATTATTCCAATGCAATTAGGTAATTTTTTTTATTATTTTTCAATAACCACGCCTGCATTAAAAAGAGTTATTGCAGTAGTCATACACTTCTATATTTACAGGGTCATCCGTTTAGTGATTTTAAACCGCCGCTCTAGTAACGCTGTCAGCTGATAAATACCTGTCATCAGAAGTGTTACTTATTATGCGAAATGTTTGCCATTCACGAATACCGATCGTTTAACAACCGAAGAACGCGTAAAAATACTTAAAACTTACTAAAAGAATGGTGATTCAAACGTGGGTACTCCTCGTTCATTGCGGGTTAATTACTATAATCGACCTAATGTCTAAGGAATTAGCAATTTGCAGAAATTAGGGAGGACTGGTAACTTTACAATTCAGAACGCAGTGGCCGTATAATAACCGACTTTTATGGGGTTTCAACAAGACGGTGCCACGAGCCACACAATACGACAGATTTTGGATTTATTGCGTGAGAAGTTTTCACAATGCGTAATTTTACGTTTTGGCGACGTCCATAGGTCACCAAGATCATCGGATTTTACGCCGTTAGACTATTTTTGTGGGGCTACGTCAAAGGCCGTGTATACGCGGATAATCCCCAAATGTTAGAGCATTTGAAAACCAACTTTCGTCAAGTTTTCGTCGAGATGCTGCCCGAAATGTACGAAAAAGTGGCCCAAAACTACCTCAAAAAATCCACTGCTACACTAAGGCGGTAACTTAAATGACGTTGTATTTCGTACGTAATGTAAGCTTTATAATGAAAAAATAATGAAATAAAAGTTTCATCGAAATCATAACTTTAAGCATTATAATGGAAAAATAATGAAATAAAAGTTTCATCGAAATCATAACTTTAAGCATTATAACGAACAAATAATGAAATAACTGTTTAATCTAAATCACAACTTTTTGTGTATTTTATTTAATTCTACTTTTGAAACCAAATGGATAACCCGACATTATAAAACTGCTTATTTAATTGACTTGCCAAATAGACATAAAAACTGTTGAAAACATTTGGAAAATGAGTTCAGTCCCAGTATCGGGAAAATTTTTTCCTATTGGGCCGATTTCACCAATTTCGAATTAACCTGGGAGTGAAAGACACCTTCGTGTCAAATTTCAGCTTTCTGAGCCAAGCAGGGTGACATCTGTCATGCATTTGAATGCTCAAATTTTTCCAAACAGTAAATAAATCACAGTCGCAGACAGGAAAAAATTGTCTATACACAGATTTAAATCACATTTGGAATATCAGTTGTTTTCAGAGTTTTTTAAAATTTGATTATAATTTTTAATTTTAATTTAATTTGATTTTAAATTTTAAGTAAAGCCCATTATCATTGAAAAAAGAGGCTCTGTAGATAGGTCATGTAGCGGAGGATTTATTTTCAACACTACGGAAATTAAAAAAAAAATTGGTTTACTCAAGAACAGGACTCAACTTTTTTAATTATGGTCATTTCTAGAGATTTTTCAAAAATTCTATCAGTTGTTCATTAACTAAATTTTAAGAAATTTCATGAAGATTGACTACAACTTATCCAGCCAGGCAAACTGATATATCTCAATCAACTTAAAAGGTGATGACAAATTTTTGGTTAACTGATGGTTGATACATTAAATACTTCTTTACAACATTCTTTTGCCACATCAAATGATATAAAATAGTTGGGCTTTTTGTTCTCTGCCTTGTAGATTCTTTCATTAATAGATTCAGTAAAAAATTAATATATTTTGAGGTGGGTGGGTATTTTAATTCGCTTATTACATCTCACCTCTCCATAACATTCCATTAATGTTATATAAACACATTCTTTTAACTGACTTATTATGAACATTTGCACTGTTCTACAATTTCTTTGACATCAAATAAATCTTTTTCCATGAAAACTGTCACAAACTGTCTAGAAATAAACGTAATGAACACAGTTTTCTTTGTAACGAATATTATGCATAAACACCGCGTTGCTACGATCAGTTGCAGTTATTGTACTCCTACAAATTATCGTACCCAGTGACCGATAAAACGCACCCACTGACAGACAACAAACTGAGCCTCCAAGAAAATATAGAAAACAAATAATTTTCATCCAATAACGTTTGTTTTGCTTTGTGCCCCTTCTCCCGCATGGTTGGTTGGTTTGTTTGCTGTTTATAAAATATAAATGCAAATTTTTCATAAACCATGTTTAGAATATTTAATAAATTCTTAGCAGCAGAACTACAACTATAAAGTGAAAATATTCTATAGAAAACAGGTCTCTCTCTCTATGTGCGTCCATCAGACGACGACATTTCGATTTGGTCTACTCTGGAAGAAAAATTATAAGTACTCGTTCGTGCTCACTTTAGCGCAGACAACAACGAAACAGTAATAACGCATTTCATGGCTTTCTGGGTCTTGGACGTTTCACTGGATGCATGGATTCATTGTAATGACCTGAATCATGTCTGTTGCGGTAATGTGAAGTTATAATGAAAATTTTCATATACAATTGGCAGAGTTTGGCATTTCATATTTGTATTCATCTGCAGTGTGCAAAATGTTCATTTTAAATCATATTTTATAGTTGTTGAAAGAAACAAAATGTACATTAATTTGCGAGTTTAAGAATTTTTACAACTATGACTAACTAGTTTATTACAGAGGCTTGTGAGGGTCTTTTGTGGGTCCTACTTTTACATTAGACGGCTCTGTACAGTCAATACTCATTCGCGCGGATACAATTTGTTCCAAATCATAAAGTTTCCGTAATCGAAACAAATCGCTTTAACTACACCAATATAATGTTGAACTTCTTCATTTATATAATATGGAAAGGGGGACACAGTGGTTTTACATTAGGGATGTATGCGTTTAAATGTGAAAAAAATCTTACAATTGTCAGTTTAATTTATAAAGATTTAAATAACGGGGTAATCACAGTATAATTTTGCCCTTAACTGTATTAAAAGTCCACGTCTGAATCACTACTTTTGTTTTAAATTTTAACTATTTTTACGCCTTCTTCCGTTGTTAAACGATCCATATTCGTAAGCGGCAAACCTTTCACTATAGCTGACACTCTTGCCAGACCGGCGGTTTTAAAAGCACAAGATGGATAATCCTCTATAATGCAGAAATTTTCTGCGATGAAATATAGAATTCGACATAGTCATTTTTACGGGTACTGAAGTAAAAAGTCAGACTCAGAATTGAAGTATCTCCAGCGACTTGCTTGGACATAACGTCGATGGTCGTTGCTGCTTGAGATATGGAATGGTTATCATCTAAAGGTAAAAGAAATGTTCGGAACGATACCACTTTCATTTTAATTCCACTTTAAATTAAATTCGATTAAACAACAAAAATTAATTCTAAGTAAAAAATAAAAGTAAATAAATAAATAAAAATAAACGTAAATAATAAACAGTTTTACATATACAGTTTTTGTGAAAAAAAGTACCAGGAATAGGATAACAAGGCTGAGGGTGGATCTTACTAAAATGAAAACGTTTTTCGGGAGAATAGTTCTGTTAAGTGGCAACGCCAAAAGTTTTTTTAATGACTTCCAGCACTAAAATCGGACCAACTTAATTTCTAGGTCATAAGATGTTCGATAATACAGGGTGGCGCAATAGAACGTGCATATTTAAAAAATAGATTAAAATATATATGTAAATACAAAAGGTATGGTCAAAATAAATCTAAGGCATTGTAGAGTAACAAATGGAGTTTATTTTCTAAAAATAACATCATCTAAATGGTGACCCTCTCTACGACGGCACTCCTCTAACCGCAAACGAAAATAATTGAAAACGTTCTTCAGTAATACTGGTGTAATGGCTGCCATTTCACCACGGATATTCTCCTTGAGCTGAACGATGTTTCTTGGATTATTACTGTAGACTTTGTGTTTGAGGTGTCCCCACAAAAAAAAGTCAAGAGGCGTCAAGTTTGGACTACGTGGGGCCATTGGATATCACCTCTTTACGAAATCAGTCTGCCAGGGAACATCTGCTTCACCACCGCCATGGAGTCATTTGATGTGTGACAGGTAGCTCCATCTTGTTGGAACCAAGTTCTGGAATTCACTATTCTTGAGCTTTCAATTTCTGGAGCCAAAAATCCGTCCAACATCTCAACATAGCGTTCCGTATTAACCGTGACGTTTTGGCCCCTCGCATTTTCGAATAAAAAAAGATCAATTATTCCTCTGCCAGAGATTGCTGCCCATACTGTCACTTTAGGACTATGCAATGGTTTCTGGTGTTTGATTTTGGGATTTTCACTGTTCCAGTAACGACAATTTTGACGGTTTACGAACCCATTCATAAGGAAATGAGCCCCGTCAGAGAAAAGGATATCGTCAACATTGGAAAATCGATTAAGCATTTCATTAGCATATGCGAGCCTTGCTTTGAAGTCAGGCTCTTTCAATTCTTGTGTTAATTGCAGCTTATATGGATGCAGTTTAAGATCCAATATTAAAATTCGTTGCAAACTTCGTCGCGATAATTGTAAGACAGACGATCTCTTGCGAGTCGACATTTGTGGATTTCCTCATACTGACTCCATAACTCTCTCAACATTGTCTTCGGTCCTAGATGTTCTTGGGCGACCATTTGCTTGTGGTTTAAATGTTGAACCGGTCTCTTCAAAACGCTTTACCCATATTTTAATTAAATTAGCACTCGGAGCTTCACTAATTCGCCGTAGTCCATATTCAGCACAATATAGTCGCCTAGTAGCAATATATGAACGAGAGTTCCCGTAAAATGCGCGCAAGCAAAATGCGCGACGCTTCCCGTCGAAGTGATTCATAGCGACTAAAACTCCATGAGCCCGTCAACCCAACGATGTATGATAATATGTTTGAATATGGATATGCAGCTTCTATGACACATGATTTACTTGATGCATGGAGGAAAAACCAAGAAATGTGCTTAATAAAAAATTTTAATAAATTTGTTGTAATTAATAAAGTATACAAAAATAAATTGTACGATTTTTTCCAACTCTGGCTGAAAACTGTTTTTTCCATAAGTGGAAAATGTAAAAATATACGACATTCTATCCAAGTTTCCTCAATGTGGATGGATGAAACGTCTGTAGCAAATAATGAAAGCTTCACCGTCAATATATGCTGTAGAATACGTATATTTTTAAAAAAGGGTTAAGGCAATCCAATCCATTTTCATTCGCAGACTAAGATCACTAAACGTCTGCTAAATTATACTAAGTTGCACAAAGCAAAGAAGATATTAAAAAGGACCTGGTTATCCAATATATTTCCTTCGGTAAATCATCGATTTGTTAGTGATAACCTACTATCTATTCTCAGAATTAAGTTTATCAACTCTATGGCAGTTTTTATACAAGCTGGCGCACCAATTGTGCGACGATAAGAAATTCAAATAACTTTTATTTAACTAATTCACTTTTTTTTTGTATAGAAAATTTAATTTTATTTTATACAACTAATTGGTTTTGAAGATGATAGACCGCAAATGACCTCCAAGCTCATTTACGCATATGCAACACCTGACCAGAAATTTATTCATTATGGCCTGAAGGGCTGAAGTCTGAATCGCCTCAGTTATTATTTTAATTGATCGCTTCAATTCAGTCAAATTCCTTGGTTTCGTTTTGTACAGCTCTTGTTTGACATAATCTCATAAAAAAGTCTGGTTTGATTAGGTCAGGTGACCTTGGGGACCAATAGAAAGTGAAGCTTCTGAATGTTAACTTGTTTTCAAATGCTGCAGCGCTTGGGGGGTTTCCACTTAAACACGGTCTTCGACATAGCCCCACAAAAAAGTCAATTGTCGTTACCAAAATGTGAAATTACGCTTTCAGGAAACTTCTTATCCAATAATGCCGCCTTGTTGAAACCACATATCGCGCAGTTCATAATCATCAATTGCGCTCTGAATTGAAATTCGGAATATCCGCCACACTTTCACTAACAGAAGCGATATCTTCGACAGTGTAACGACTCGTAAAGGTCTATTTCTTTGGAGAGGCGCTACCTATAACCGGGCGTGCTTAATCGGTATTGGGGGGTGTTCTTTCTCCTTGGTTATAGACCGAACCGCCAAACAAAAGATTTAAAATGTAGGTAGCTAGATTAGAAAATGTTCTCGTGTCATTCAAGAAATTAAAAGAAGAGAAAGCTAAAAATAACCGGAATACGGATAGAAAAAGCAGCACATTGCGATGCCTAACTGAGTTTTCCCCTAACTTTCCGTGAATGTAAACAAATTAAAGTTTCATAATTATTATAGATTTATTAAACTAGTATAGCAATAGGTAACAACTAATCATAACAAAACTATCCATATTTAACAATATAAAAAATTTATAATATTAATAATAATAATGATAATGATAAAAATGATAATGAAAAAAAAAATATTAAGACAAATTCGTATATAGACTGATTTTATACTGATCGTATTAAAGTCATTATATTTTGGAAAAAATGAGAAAAAAGTAATCGCAATACTGAACTTACTATTGAATAAACAAAAGTACGGTCGGTTAAAATTATCATTTTTTGTATTAAAACACTGCTTAAATTTCGAAGAGCAAACTCATTAACAATCCACCACACTTTTAGCAAAAATTACGTGATTCAAATTCAATTTAAATATGCAGTGGGTCCCGAATACCAATTTCATAATAAGTTAAATACATATTAGAAAAACTTACCATGTGTAAGTCCAGCGCTAACTTCAGGCGTGATATCGCAGGATGTTAATGTTTTCATGGCTATTTTGAAATATTAATCTTATTAAATCCTATGTTTTTCATCTTTCTTGCTAGAAGGTAGTATATCATTCAAAAGAATATGAAATTGGTCTTTTCAACTAATTTAGATTTGAAAATGGACAGATGGTCCTCTTAATTATGAAGAACAAAAATGTTAGAAATTATTAAGCAGATACAAATTAAGATTGAATTAAAAAAAAAACAAAAGTTTTATCTTTGTCGGTTATGTTCATTAAGAAAAGGATTGCCCAAAATTTTCAGTTATTTCCATTAAAAAAAAAAATGACGTTGGGAATGATTTTTCAAGTATTTCCCATATTTCGATAATTATTCAGGTTTTCTCCCAGAATTCATAATTCTTTTGCCCGTGAATTTAATAATACCAATTTTGTCATGAATTCTGTTAATTGGTTTCCGATTTGCCATTGAAGAAACGAATTGAATTGAATAAAATATTATACTGACTACCACCAGAATGTTCTATACGCTGTTTATTGTTTCAGATCAACACATAAATATTCTCAAATTGTCACTATTTCTCGTATTAAAAATATACTGATTTCGGCAAAAATTTATCGTGTGTTGGCCAATACTATGTAAGCATTTGAAAACATATATTAGCAATTTTAATTTATAACAACCATATACTGGCAAAACTTTTGGAAAAATATCTCTGTACAGAGAAAGCGTATAATATGAAATTGGTAAGTTGGCTACAGCTTTTAGTGCTTTATTCTGTTGCCGCTGGAGTGATTTTAATTTACAACTCTGTTTATAACCATACATAATGGGTAAATAGTTAGAATAACTTTGAACTAAAGCTTGAAGTATATGAAACTTAGTATTTCGATCAAATTTGTTTCTAAATTTATACAATAAACCTATGACAGGTGATACTGCAGACTTCAGATACTGAATTAACTTCTGGAACTTCTTCCCCATCTACGTATATACTAAAGCTGTCGTTGAATCGACCATCTGACCTAAATCTAATCAATTTCGTTTAATTTCTAAATTTATACAATAAACCTATGGCAGGTGAGACTGTAGACTTTAGATACTCTATATGCAGTGTCTAAGAAAGATTACTTTGAAAATATAATCCCAAATATTTTACTGAATTAACTTTTGTTCTTATTAATTTCGTTTTATTTGGATTAAGGAAAAGTTTATTAATACACAAATACTGCATTAATAGACTTGCTCTTCGTTCTATGTAAGGCTTCACAGCCATTTCATATTTATATGGATATAAAATAGCAATATCATCAGCGTGCACAAACATTTTACCTGATAAGTCAACATTTTTCAAGTCTTTTATATACAGAGAACAAGGGGCCCAATACACTGCCCTGGGGGACTCCATGCTCCACTGGTTTCAAAGTACTTTTACTATTACAAATTTGTACAAATTGTAGCCGCTTCGTCAAATAGCTTTTTAAGAGAAAAAGTTCTTTGTCATGCACACCATAAAATCTGAGCTTCTGAAGTAAGATATTATGATCAATTAGATCAAACGCTTTTGACAAATCATGAAAAACTCCAGCTGCACCCCTATACTCGTTATCCAACGACTTACATATGAAATTTTGCACATTAACTGTTGTCTCTTTTGTTCCACAACCTTTTCAAAAACCATATTGAAAATCATTTAACAAATTGTTATCTTGGAAATATGTAAAGAGTTGTGTATGCAAAATATGTTCAAAAACATTGTCTATAATGAACAATATTTTCGAAATTTATCAACGGAAGTAGATATTTTCTCCTTAGGTATTGGTATAATTTTATGGATTTTTAATATTTCGGTATATACTGAACTATAAATTATATCACTAAAGATGTTAACCAAACGTGGAATCACACAATCAGCACATATCTTGAGAATTTTTGCCGAAATGTTATCATGACCCGGATATGACATTTCTCATTTCATCAAGCGTAGTTATTCTAGCTTGAAATCTGCTATTACAGTTTGCTAATGTTCTCAAGGCATGGCACGTATCCGAAGGGAGATGTATTATTTGTCCTTTTAATTCATTGACTGAATTTACAATGCAATGCAATCATATTAAAGTTGTACATTTCGCCACAATGGAAAATATTTCAGGTGCAAATGATACGAAAACCCGGAAAACCACCTGAAGAAGCCTCCTCTTATAGGCCTGTAAGCGTCCTACCTATACCATCAAAAGTCCTCGAAATTTTATTTCTCCGAAGATTAAACTCTATAATACAGTCCAAAAAACTAATACCTGATCACCAATTTGGTTTTAGACAGGGACATGGGACGATTGAGCAGGTTCATAGATTAGTTGAACTGATAAATAAATCTTTCGACACGAAAAACTATTGCAATGCGGCATTTCTGGACATTTCACAAGCCTTTGATAGGGTATGGCACGAAGGTTTATTATTCAAATTGAGGAAAATGTTATCCACGAATTTTTTCATTTTTCTGAAATCTTATTTATCTGAACGAACCTTTTTTGTTAAACACGGCGAAGACATGTCGGACATGCTGAAATCGCACGCGGAAGTACCTCAGGGCAGCATTATGGGTCTTGCGTTATACCTGATTTTTACTTCGGATCTACCCATAGAAGAAGGGACTCTTATCGGAACGTTTGCAGATGATACATCTGTTCTTGCCACTGACGTCAACCTGGATCAAGCATCTAGAAAGTTGCAAAAACATCTCTATACCATAACAAAATGGCTGCAGAAATGGAGGATAGAGGCAAACGCATTGAAATCGGTTCAGGTAACGTTTACACTTCGGAGAGGATGTTGCCCTCCCGTGTCTATTAATAATGTTGAAATACCTCAAGCAAATGATGCAAAGTATCTAGGCATTTATTTGGACAGAACACTGACTTGGAGAAAGCATATATTTACAAAAAGACTGGCCTTGGGGCTCAAACTAAGATCCTTAAATTGGTTTTTGAATTGTAAATCCAAACTATCCCTAGATATCAAATTAAAAATCTATAAATGTGTCTTAAAACCCGTATGGACATATGGAATTCAGTTATAAGCTTCTGCAGCAAACTCCAACTTTGAAATATTGCAACGTTTTCAATCCAAAGTACTGCGAACTATTACCGGTGCAACCAGATACTGCTCGAACAAACAATTGCATAGAGAATTGAAAACATCCTTCATTAAGGAAGAAGTCCAAAAATACTCCTCTAGATACATGAATCGTATTCAACAACATCCGAATCAGATGGCGTCCAATCTGATGACCGAACCACCATTATTTACGAGACTAAGGAAGAGAACCACACAGGACTTGTTTACTCAGGACGAATACAGCAGGAAGGACACTCAAGGAAGTGTTCCCGAATAAATATAAAGTTTTAGTATATAAGTAGTATGTAGGCCAATGTAAATATTGTATGTAAATATTACTGAATATCCAAGGACAGATTGTAATAAATACAGAATTAAAAAAAATATCTTAGCTTCCATTGCGCGTGATATATAAATTGTATATTTTGACCTAGCTCTTCTTTTAATTATTTTGTAAAAATTTATATACCTTAAAGTAAACCTTAATTTTTAACCGCCTTGTTTTCACAGTGCTTGACTTTCCGAATTCGACTGAAAAATATTTAATATAAATTTTTCTCCTTCTTTCAAACTTCAAATAACACTGTGCAATTTGCAAATAATATATAATAAATACACGAACATTACCACTGTCAGCAAAAGTGTTAAAATAAAGACAATAGTTGCTATGTTATTCTACCTTGAAAAGGCTTAAAAACGTAATAACACATACGTATACGTAAGTATTACAGTTGCTTAATTACCTACAGACCATCCAGTACAGTCGCATAAACTTACATCCATACATTACCTACCATTCGCTTGCCTGCGCAGTATGCAAACTCACATAAAGTTTACATCACTTCACATTCTCATATCTCTTGTCGAGGAACACCTTTAGGCTAAAAACTTCAGTGATTCATTACTTTTGTGCCACCGCTACCACCACACCACTATTTAAGACATAATATGCCTTCCCGCCACCAATATTCTTAACACTTTTCACAAAGTAGTTGGCTTTATTTCTTAACATTTCTTGGCTAAAGTTGATGGTAAACATTTCAACTTCTGTCTACGGGTTTCATTAGGCTTTGATGCGAAAGAAGATCCCTTACATGTAGCTTGAAAATTTTAAGTGCTTTCAGAGCCATCGTAAGCATTGATTTTATGAGTGTCAAAAGTTACGCCTACTTATGAGTTATTAAATCTTCATTTAAGCCAATTATATTTAAGCCTCCACTAATTGAACAATTTGAGACGGTGCGCAAGCAAAGTAAAATATGGATGTACCGAGGATGTGTGAGGTTTTCAAAGAAGGCCTACAATATTTGTAAGATATTGTGATAGAAAAGAGGGATGTGATGAAGCTGTTGAATCAGACATCTGCATAAAAATCCTTATATTTCATATTTTTATTGGGTGCGCAACTAATTTTTTATTAAAATGCAACTTTATTATGAAAACATGTTTGCAAATGATTCATTGAAAGTATTACTTTTCCCATTTATCTGGCAAAACTCGAATTCCGTCATGATAAAACTGTTCATCTTTTGAGGCTCCAGGAATCTAAACATTCATTGATGTCGTCATACTAGTGAAACTGCTGGTCAGCCAGACCGCGACTAAACGGAACAAGTGATGATCAACCCAATATCTGGAGAAAATGGCGGATGGAGTAAGACTTTCCATTTCAGCGTTTTCAGGTAGGTTTTAAGGGGTTTGGCTTTTGAAGCCGAGCATTGCTATGCTGGAGAATCGGTTTTTCGTGCCTTTTCACGTATTATGGCAATTTATCACGCATACCTCGGCTCGGGTGGTTTCAACAGCTCGTAATAAATAGTCTCACACAATATAGAGCATAACCTTCGAAGTGTGAATATTTGGCCGAAGCGACGATGTAGAAGCATGACCGGGTAGCCCCCATGACTTTCATTTCTTTGAATTGTTGTAGTAAACCCATTATTCCGCATCCGTTAAAATATGATGAAGAAAACCGTTCGTGTTTTGTCGTTGAAGCAGTTGTCCACAGGAGAACAGTCGACGCTTAAGGTCTCTTGGCTTCAACTCACAAGGAACCCGATTTCCTTGGTTTCGAGTCATTCCCAACACATGCAATCGCTTGAAAATGGCTTGGCGGGTAACTTCCAATACTGGAGCAAGCTTTGCCTGCGTTTGACACGGATACCCATCAAGAAATGTCTTCAATGTAGTGCCTTCGAAGGTTTTTCGTCTTCCTTCACGCGAAGGCTCGTCAACATTAAAACCATCGCCTTTAAGGCGACGGAACCAATCTCGATACGTTGATTCATTTAAAGCGGCATCTCCGTAAACGTTTTGAAGCTTTCGATGAGCTTTGGCCGCCGTTTTCTTCGATTGAGAGAAGAAAATCAATACTTCCCGCATATGACGATTATTTGGCACAAAATCATACATATTCACTCAACCAAGAGAATACGATGTCAAAAGAAAAATACCATTGTGTCGAGGCGGTATGCTTACCATATGCCTAAGCTTGGCTCATGACGTTAAGATTATGGCAGATTTGACTGGCACTTGCAGCTGGCGCCATCTATTGACAATAGATGGTTGCCCACCTAATATATTTAATATGCATGGTGGTGCAATAGAACGTGCATATTTAAAAAATAGATTAAAAAATAAATACAAAAGGTATGGTTAAAATAAATCTAAGGCATTGTAGAGTAATAAATGGAGTTTATTTTTTTAAAATAACATCATCTAAATGGTGACCATCTCTACGACGGCACTCCTCTAACCGCAAACGAAAATTATGGAAAACTTTCTTCAGTAATACTGGTGTAATGGCTGCTATTTCTCTGCCAGAGATTGCTGCCCATACTGTCACTTTAGGACTATGCAATGGTTTCTGGTGTTTGATGTTGGGATTTTCATTGTTCCAGTAACGACAATTTTGACGGTCTACGAACACATTCATAAGGAAATGAGCCTCATCAGAGAAAAGGATATCGTCAAAATTGGAAAATCGATTAAGTGTTTCATTAGCAAATGCAAACCTTGCTATGAAGTCAGACTCTTTCAATTCTTTTGTTAATTGCAGCTTATATGGATGCAGTTTAAGATCCAATGTTAAAATTCGTTGCAAACTTCGTCGCGATAATTGTAAGACAGACGATCTCTTGCGAGTCGACATTTGTGGATTTCTTCGTACTGACTCCATAACTCTCTCAACATTGTCTTCGGTCCTAGATGTTCTTGGGCGACCACTTGCTTGTGGTTTAAATGTTGTATCGGTCTCTTCAAAACGCTTTACCTATATTTTAATTAAATTAGCACTCGGAGCTTCACTAATTCGCCGTAGTCCATATTCAGCACAATATAGTCGCCTAGTAGCAATATATGAATAAGAGTTCTCGTAAAATGCGCGCACGCAAAATGCACGACGCTTCCCGTCGAAGTGATTCATAGCGACTAAAACTCCATGAGCCCGCCAACCCAACGATGTTGGCGCCCCCCCGCCCGCGCCTTTTCTACCCCGCAAAAAAAGATGATGCTATATGCACGTTCTATTGCGCCACCCTGTATTTCCTTTTTTTCATATGGCCGAATTATATAATTTAATTTTATTTATTTTTATTTATGTATTTTTCTTAATTTTTTTTTCTAATTTGTTCCATAACTCCACAGATATGTAGAAAATTTTCATGTTCACGGGTTTGTAGTAACGGTAACGCTATAGAAATACCCGGTTAATTTTTGCTTCGTTTTAGAAAACTTAAATTGAATTTAGTACAAAAAAGAATGCACTAAGCTAATGGTAGCTACATACAGTCTTTATTTAATAAATATTTAAATAGTAGGAGAAAAATATTAACTTACTCTTCCCACTTTCTCATAAGAGGAACACTTTACAATGAACTTGTTGAGGTTATTTCATTATCAGAAAACTAATCAACCGTATACGCCCATAAACCATTTTCATAAAAATCGGAAATTCAATTTTGGATATGCGATTTTGCTTTGTTATTGGATTTCACGATCGTTTATTATATTTAATAGTAATCATAACGCTAAAATTTGTGAAGCTGATTATTTCTGTCTATACTCGTATGTCTATTTCGGTATTCGCCAAAATACCATCATCAATGCTGTTACCTGTGTCTTCACAAAACAAATGAGAAGTTTTGTCCACCAGTACAAAGATTTTCTCAGTGAAGAACATGAAGTCAAATTAAATTAAATTTTAACAAAGTTGCACAAAAGTTTTGTTGGAAAAACACAAATTGTTTATAGAAAAATTCTTTTATACATTATTTTTATATAAATCAATATTATCACCAACGTTGGCTCCCCAGCCGTAATTACAAAAAGAAAACAAATTAAAATGAAAGTTATACCGTTCCTAATTAGTAACAATGGTATACGAAGTCATGCAGTTATTAAATTTCCACTGAAGAAAAGTGTGCAAAAATTCTTGAACGAAAAACATTATTAGAATAAGGGAATACTCTTAAGTCATTAGGCAAATAGTTCCAATATCGAGCAATCCTAATAAGGAAAGATCTCTCAAATGCTGAAATATTTATTGTAGGTGCAAGGATTTGTATATTTCTTGTCGAGCTTGAAAACTGAAACAATCCATATAGTGAAACAGGCACTCCACTTTTAACAGCCTTATAAAAAGTTATTAAACTACGATAATTCACAAAATTATTAAAAGAGCAACCTAATACTCTTTTCACATATACGGAGATGTGCTCACGTCTACGTACACTGAAAATGAATCTTGCAACTGCATTTATTGTCAATTTCAATTTCGAAACATTCAGTAATGTTGTTCCCGATACCACTTCTAGCCCATAAATAATTTGAGGCATTAGAAGCGCCCAAGCCAGTGTATATTTGACCCTAATCGTCAGATAAATATTAGTTGAGTAGAGGCTACGTAATACTCCATATACAGGGTGGGCCATAAGAGTGTTGGCGGTTTAAATATTCAATTAAAAAAAACTACGAAACATAAGAAAAATATATTTGTATTTTTAAAAAGTAGAAGCATGCGAATTTTTAAGACTTAAAAATAATGTTGTCCAAATGGCTTCCCTCGGCTGCTTAACACTCTTGGAACCGAAGTCGCAAATTTTGGAACTTTCCTGAATAACGTTCCTCTTCAAATGCTCTAAATTAGCCCCATAGAAAATAATCGCATGGAGAGAGATCGGGGCTACGTGGGGGCCATTCAATATCCCCCCTTTTCGAAATGAGTTTTCCAGGAAAAACATTTTTCAGCAGCTCTATGGATACCCTAGTCGTATTACATGTGGCCCCATCCTGTTGAAACCACATCCTCAAGGTATTGCCTTGAAGTTCTTGCAAGGCTGGCACCAAAAAGTCTGTTAGCATGTTGCAATAATTGTTCGCTCTAACCGCCATCGCATGCCCTCTTTCGTCCTCAAAAAACTATGGTCCAATACTACCGGTTGACGTTATCCCAGCCACACGACAAGCTTAGGGCTGTGAGGTGGACGTTCATGCAAGCGTCGGGGATTAGTCTCGGACCAGAACCGACAATTTTGCTTGTTCACATGGCCATTAAGGTGAAAATTTGCCTCATCACTAAAAATCACGTTGTTGAAATTTTAACCGCTCTAGCATCAAATTGACAAAGTTAAGTCGGTTATTGGCATCTTATAAGCCTTCAAATGCAAATCACGTTTCAAAATTCGTCGTAAAGTTGTTCTTTTGACATCCAAAGACTGACTTCTCTTACGTGTTGACTGTTGCGGATTTCGCTGAACTGAAACACGAACACGCTCCACAATGTCGGCTGATCTTGCAGAAACTGGGCGACCACGAACCGTAATTGGTACTGTTGAACCGGTTGTTTCGAACATTCTGATCCATTTTCGTATCACATTGACGCTTGGAACTTCACTAAAATCGTGTAAACAGTCGTGCAGTAATCACTGATTTATTGTTTTCGTAATACGCTCGGACACATAATGCACGCTGCACTCCCGTGTACGGCTCCATGGCGACTAAATTTCCAGGAAGCGGCGCAGCGAACAACATATCCCCCCGCCACCCCGCGCCATGCGTTACCGAGAAATTGAAGAATTAAATCGCCAACACTCATATGGCCCACCCGTTACTTTGGAGCGCACAGAGTTTATATGAGTTTCAAAATTTAGACTATTGTCGATCACAATATCTAAGCATTTAAAACTATCAACCAACTCAATTCTCCTGCGCCTCAAATATATGTTATATCCTGCATTACTACTCGGGCAGCCAAACGAAATAGCTTTAGTCTTAAACGGATTAATCACTAATGAATTATGAACAGTCCATTGCACAGTGCAGTCGAGGCAATAATTTATTTTATTCTCCAGTGCATCAGAAAAATTTCGATCACCATTAAAGTACAGCAAAATGTCATCAGCAAATAGGAACGCAGAACAAATTCCATTATCTAAATAATCCATTAGATCATCAACATAAAACGAGAAGAGAAGCGGTCGAAAGACCGAGAACTTCGGCACGCCCGAGTTTTGAGCCAAGACATTCGAATTTCTTCCATTCAAATTTGCAAACTGAAATCTGTCACACAAATAAGACAAAATGAGTATGCAAGCCGAGATAGAAAAGTTGAACTTATATATAAGTTTCTCTATCATCCTTCTGTGACATATGGAGTTGAAAGCCTTAGACAAATCCAAAGACACCATAACACTATACATGTTAACAATATACACTATACATATACCTATATGTGTACATTATGTTAATTTTTAATTTTTTTGTTTGTTTTTGTTTTGGCGATCTTGAACGTATGATATTTCCTAATTACTTAGTTTGAAGATCGCTTTTATTAATAATTAGTTTGCTAACATCATTTGTTTTTCAAAATCTTGCGAAATGGACACAAGTGGATAGGTGAGCGCGGTTATTTAAAATGACTGATCTCAAAAATAGGTATTTTCCGTGTTTCCAAATACTTTTACCGTTTTGTGTAAGTTGAAAACAGCATATACAGATTATGAAAATGAGGGTTTCTGACAGTCCCACTTAACTATTTGAACAACTTGATCCATCAGAAAACAATATAAATAAGAATCAAATCTAACTTTTGGGAAATATGCTCTTATCGGAACTTTTCAAAGAATTTTGGAATAATACCAAAAAGTGCAAGCACTGCAAGTAGTCGTTTTTAACATGGCCGCTTATTTGATGTTGGGTTGATACAAATCAAACCAATTATACTTTTCTAACATCTTCCTAAACTTCCACTTCCAGATGTGGGGAAAAATCGCACCAACTGATACACTCTTCTAAGGCACCGCTGTAATTTGGGTGTGATTACTAAAGATTATTTACGTGGATATTTCATTAAATGCATGAGAGATTATGGACAACTTCTCTGTAATGATTCGAATAGTTTAAGCAATTATCCTTAATTCATGTTCCTTAAAACATTTCCGGGTGGTAAGTTTTTGGGCGTTCAGTTATTTGTGTTTGCTTGTTGTTTTTGTTGCCAGTATCGCTACTCGTGAAAAAGGCATAGCAAAATTATCCGGTTGTTCTGAAAAATTAGCAGCAATGTTAGTACAGGATGGGCCAAATAAGACCTACTAATGTTAAGAACAAATAACTTTTTTATTTTTTGACATATTTATTTTTCTCTTTTTGTAGGATATAATTGAATTGTTGGAAATTTATTATGGAATCCTACAGTACAACACAACGCGTTAAAATTATCGAGTTTTTCTATTATTGTCAACGATCAATTGTTTTAACGCAGCGTAAATATCGGCAACATTTTAATTCCAGATCAGCTCCCACAGCCTTCATGATTAGGAGTTTGGTCGGTTGTTTTGAGGAACTCAGTGGCCGACCGTCCTTGACGAGATGCCCATCGAAATATTCGCACTGAAGACAACGTGAAAACTGTGCGGCAGAGTGTAGCAGATGATCCATCTGTCCCAACTCGCCGTCGTTCCAGCCAATTGGGCATTTCCGGAACGACATTGCCTAGAATTTTGAAGTTGGATCCTAAGATGTACCCATACAAAATTCAAATTGTGCAAGCACTGCTACCGCAAGACCACCAACAACGACTACAATACGCTATTCGTTTTACACAATTAGCCACACAAATTGATTTTTTAAATAACGTTTTGATGTCGGATGAAGCGCATTTCCATTTAAATGGTTATGTCAACAAACAAAACTATAGAATGTGGGGCTCTGAAAATCCATGGGCAACACACCAACATCAGTTGCACCCATCTAAATGTACTGTTTGGTGCCGTGTTATGGCCACTTGAGTTATCGGTCCATATTTCTTCGAAAATGAGGATGAACCGCCGGAATCGATTTCAGGAGCTTCTTACAGAACATTGATTGAAAACTTTTTGCGGCCAATAGCGGAGCAGTATCCTAATTTGTGGCTTCAACAAGATGGAGCAACTGCGCATACTACTAGGCAAACTATAGACCTGCTGCGTGAAATTTTTGGCGAACGTCTGATTTCCAAAAATTCAGATTTCCCTTGGCCACCTCGTTCGCCAGATTTGACTGCGCCCGACTTCTTTTTACGGGGATATTTAAAAGACAAAGTGTATCTTAATAAACCAGAGACTATTAGACAGCTGAAGCAAAATATTCGAGAGGAAATACTGAGCCTTCAACCAGAAACATTATGTGGTGTAATGGAAAACGCGTTAAAAAGAACCAATCTTTGTATCGAGAAAAATGGTGGACATTTGTCTGATGTAATATTTCATACATAATTTCCATAAAATATATTCAATGTATGAAAACAATTAACCAAAATAAATGATTATTGCAAAAGTTATTTGTGTTTAACATTAGTAGGACTTATTTTGCCCACTCTGTATATCTGTGGCATGAGTATAAATTTATACATTTCTATTTTTTGCAGAATTACGTTATTTATTTCAAATTGTAATGACATGCTATAGTAAAAGGTGCAATACTATGAATAATTATAGCCTAAACTTTATTTTATACTTAATTATTTATTTACATTGCGTTCATTCTCTGTATGTTCACGCATCATAGTGGAGTCATGTTACAAAGAAATGTAATGTCACTCCACCCCTCCAGAAAAGCGAACACGTTAAAAGGGTACGAACGTGCGCACGTTTAAATCATAAAATACCAAATGGAAAATATTCAAATCTAATCTCTATTAAATGACTTAAAGGCGGCGGCATTAGTGCCTTAAATACGCTTTTAATGAATATTTTACTTTTTTATTACAATTATTCCCACTTTTTCTCTGCCCTCCTCTTTTATATGCTTTAGTCATGTGGACTGAATTAAATGGAATCGTGCAGTTTAGCCTAAGAAATTAAATAAAGTGAAAGAAAGAAATTATGTATGAATTTAGAGCACTTAGTCATAAAATTAATGGCGTGTGAAAATAGTTTGATAAATTCAAATGAAATCACGACAAAAGGTTGGAATTTTTGTTTAAACATGAAGAGGCTAAACATGGTAGCTGGATATTTCTAGTGGACTAAATGAAATCAGATCAATAGTTAAGATATAAAAATATAACCATTAAGTCTTGTCGATACAACATTGAATGCAGTAATTGGTTTTCGACTACTGGTAATGAATGATTAATCACATTTGATTATCCAATATATATGTAGATTCACTGCTGCAACAAGCCAGGCAATCTCAACAAGATTTTCTTATATTGTTGCCGATGTCAACTGTCAATGCAAGCACTTGCTACGAATTCTAAACGGTATCAATTATTGTGTTACTATAAAATTATAAATGATTTGGAATATTCATGAACAGATTTTCACATATCCATCAAATAGTCGGTTGTTGATCACTCAGTAACCAGATAAGTAGTTGACACGATTGTTTATGTTGATTCTTTATCGGTCAAAGTAATGCATTTTTGTGGTGAGCACATTAAAATATGGACCAATTAATGGAAAACCTATCGCAATTTTTGTTTAAGGTGTTCAATTTTGGTGCAGATTTGCATAATTAAAATTGTATAAATTTTCTTAAGCGTGGCAGGTAGAATATGCTAAATAAGCGCTCTTACTACCCTCTTATTTCCAAAGTCATCTTATTTGTAATATTAGGTGCGCAACTAAGTTCCCACTGGTTGTCAATAGATGGCGCATTGCCGTAAGAGCCACTTAATTCTGCCATATTTTAAACGGCATAAGCGAAATTTAGGCATATAATAAACATACCGCTTCAACACAATAGTGATTTTCCTTTGACATATTCTTTTGGTTGTGTGAATATGCTTGATTTTGCGTCATCATTTTCCCTCATATGCGGAAAGTATTGATCTTCTTTCTTCTTCTTTTAATCGAAGAAAACGGTAGCTAAAGCTCATCGAGAGCTTCAAAACGTTTAAGGAAATGCTGCTTCAAGTGAAACAACGTGCCGAAATTGTTTCCGACGCTTTAAAAATTGGTGATTTTGATGTTGATAACCGATAACCGTGAAGGAAGATGAAAAACGCAGGTAGAGCTTGCTTCAATATTATGATTTATCCACCGAAACATTTCCAAGCGATTGCATGAGTTAGAAATGATTCAAAAGCTAGGAACTTGGGTGTTTTTACCTGTGAACAACTGCTTCAGCGACAAAAAAGGAAGGGCGTTTCGTCATCGTATTGTAGCGGATGATGAAAAATGGATTCACCACAGCAATCCAAAGAAAAGAAAGTCATGGGGGCTGCCCGGTCTTCGCCTCGGCAGCTGCGAAAGTTATTCACGCTGCGAATGTTATGCTCTGTATTTGGTGAAACCAGGATCGGCCTCACTTGGACAAGCCCGTTAAAACCTAACAGGAATCGCTGAAATGAGAAGTCATACCGCATCCGCCATATTCTCCATATAGTCGTATAGTGCTGCCAGATTATCACTTGTTCCATTCGATGGCACACGGTCTTGCTGAGCAGCAGTTCCACTCACGTGACGATATGAAGGGATGTCTAGATTCGTGGATAGCCTCAAAACATGAATAGTTTGACCGTGACGGAGTTCGAACGTAGTAGCTAGCGATGGGAAATACTTTTAATGCATCATTTGTAAACATATTTTCATAATAAAATTGCATTTTTATAAAAATAAAAACAGCGAGAACTTAGTTGCGTACCTAATAGTAATCAAACTTAGTGTATCCTTTATCTTAAGGTGTTAGATGTAAAAGCGTAACTATGACAATGTCTGCAGTTTGGAGGTTTAACAACACTCAGATAGTGCAGTCAATTAGACTTAATTTTATCGCATAGCATAACTAGTTGGGTCAATTAAGGAGTAGCTGGATGAATTCGTATTCCCGACCAGTCACCTTCAATTAACGATTTCATTCTCATACTTCTTTCCCATTGTCATCTTTTGTAAAATGAGAATAGTTGTCAGAAACTTTATGTACTGGCAACCTATCTTTGATTAAAGTTATCATTAGTATACTCGTATTAATATATATACTCTCGTATGTTCTCATAACCGCAACTCACACTTTCCATTATGGTTGAGATGGTGGAGTCAACCCCTACCTAAACGAATAATTGTAATCTCTACTTCAATATATCTGCTCTTAGAACACGTCCAAATACAAACACGTTTCTTTAATACAAACAAGGATATAAAGTAGAAACGTGACTGAAACTTTTATGTACATAAAGAAAAATATCCACAATCGCAATGGAGGCATTCATAAGGGATCACAAAATTAAATAAAAGATACTGCATGTGCGTTCCAAGAAGAAAACTTAAAAGAAACTGTATAAAATGAAATGGATTGAATTCCTTGTGCACTCATTTTTTTAAAGAAAAAATTATTGCCTTCAAACCAGATGTATGTTCTTCAAAAAAAAAAAAAAAAAAAAAAAAATGGTGTTTAAAATCAAAAACTTTTATGTTTAATATCGTATGTTTAATATCATATGAATGACAGAAACCAGTACAAAAAGTCAGGTAGTTGGCTTACATACATATATCTTCCCCCAATATCAATTTGTGTTGCAGAAAAAACAATTCTCTAAATTAAAGCACAATAGAAGAAGCAACATATTAACCTTCTAAAGTCTTGCGGTAGGGAAATGTAAAAGGAGTACCTACCGATTTTTGCTATGTATGCCTTGAGGGACACGCTAATGCAATCTATTTTTGTTTACAATACTGAACGCTTCATATGAGCTCAATAGTACTAAATATTGCGCAGTTAAATGAAAGATACAAATCTAGGAATATACAAATTAAATAAGGTAATTTGTACGAAATACACCGGAGAGGAAGTAGTGGTTCCATTGATTTTCACATTTCATCCAGTATTATAATGCTGTATTATTGACAAGCATTTACGTAACTTCGGATAAGGAATTAGGGTTTACAGTGGAAAATAACGATAAATCTGTAAATTTATTGGTGAAACAGCAGAATAGATGAGCCAAACACATTATATGTTGCAAACTCATGATATGCAAACACATGATATGTTGCAAACTTGGTCGAATTTGGCGCAACAGATTGAAAGATACGGAGTTCGAATATATTGGTTAAAACGGTCATTCGTGTGGAAAGTCCAAAAGAGGAGTGGTTCTCCATCGAATTTTCCCAATATTGTAGAGAATTGTAAAACAATGAATTAGAAAATTTAGAGGAGGGGTACCAGTTTTCACTCTGAAATCTTACTTAGGCAAACACTGAATGTGTGCCAAATTTTACTAAATTTCGTGCAACCGATTGGCAGATTTGAATTCAATGGATTAAGCCAATCATTTATAATGGAGATGCTAGAAGAGGTGAAGTGAGATTTTTTTCAAATTTTACAAAAAAATTGGAATGCCACAGGTTATGGGTTAGGCGCTACAGGTAGGATATTGAATTTGTATGGAGGGCACTGGAAGGGGTGGGCTGATATAGCTCGTTTACAATTCTCGGCTACGATTTGGAAAAATGTCAGATCGTGGCAAGTTGTAAGAAGTTCCACAGAGATTTGCGGCAATTATCATGCCAACCAGCCAACCAACCAGATAGAAGGCAAATACTTAATCGACTTAAAACTTCGCTAAATGCATTTGGTCAAAACATACTTGGTACTTTAAAAGCCTCCCTCTGTGTGTTACAATTTTGGCCGTATCGAATGGTATATGCTCTGCCGCCCTCTTGAATAGCGCCCCCCTAATCATTTAACAATAGTGACTAATACAGCCGCTGACAACAGGGCTATTCTGAGATATGCCTCAAATTCACACGACTCTGCTGCCAAACTCAAGGAAAAAGCTGGCGTAAGTGCAAGTATAGAAACGGTAAAAAAGTTATTTTCAAAGCAGCACACTTGCAACGCTTGAGACTTAAATAGAAGCCACCGCTAGACAATCTCCGTATGGAACGTCGCCTTAACTTTTGTCGTGCAACTGTGACGTGGAGTAGAGAGTGGAATAGAATTATATTTTCCGGCGGAAAAAAATTAATTTAGAGGGTCCTGATGGATATAATTACTACTTCCACGATCTTCGAAAAGAGAAACATCTACTTAATCGATTATATAGCCGGCAATGTGCAGTTGTGGGGTGCGATCTGGTATTATGGCGCAATAAAGCTCCAGTTTCTTTCTGCAAAAATTAAAAGACTTTCCCTGAAGTTAAAAATGTTTTCGAAGACTTAGAATGGAGATTCCAGCATGACAACGCGCCAATCCATACAGCAAGAGTCGTCAAATCATGGATTGAAAGCCAAAATGTTGAGGTTATGAACTGGCCGCCTTACTCTCCAGACTTAAACATTATTGAAAACGTCGGTGGATGGCTAGTACGCAAGCTTAAGAATCAGGCAAGCAATATTCAAGCAAAAGTGAACTTATTAATGGAATTAAACAGGTCGTATATTTTGCTGGACTTAATCAAAAAACTGCATGATTCTTTACCGAACAGAATATATGAATGTATTCTCAACCAGAGCGGAGGCACCCACTAGTAAATTTTACTTAAAATACTTATTTTTAAATTACATGTAAGCAAACAATAATACTTTTGATTTAGAATTAATGTTTTCATAATCTAATTTCTGTAAGGGGGGCTATTCAAATTAACCAAAAATTGAAATTGCATTTCTGACTTTTTTTGTGTTTAATGTTTTAGTACTTAATTCATTAAAATGAAAGAAAATTTATGTTATAGGACTATGTGATAGGAAAAGAACCCATGATCATAACGGCGATAGCCGCGAGCACTAACCATCAAGCCACAGTATACAAGTATTACAAGATATTAGGTGCGCAACTAAGTTCGCGCTGTTTGCCAATAGATGGCGCCAGCTGTAACTACAACTCGATTCTGCCATAACCTAAACGTCATGAGCCAAGCTTGGTAAACAAACCGCCTCGACACAATAGTGATTTTCTTTTGACGTCATGTCCTTTTGGTTGTGTGAATATGTAAGATTTTGTGCCACATAATCGTCATATGCGGGAAGTATGGATTTTCTTCTTTCAATCAAAGAAAACGACGGTTAAAACTCATCGAGAGCTTCAAAACGTTTACGGAGATGCTGCTTTTAGCGAAACAATGTGTCGAGATTGATTCCGTCGTTTTAAAGGCAATGATTTTGATGTTGACGACCGTTCTCGTGAAGGAAGACAAAAAACCTTCGAAAACACTGAATTGACGGCATTGCTTGATGGGGATCCGTGTCAAACGCACGTAGAGCTTTCCTCAGTATTGGAAGTTACCCACCAAGCCATTTTCAAGCGATTGCATGCATTTGGAATGATTCAAATGTAAGGAACTTGGGTTCTTTATGAGTTGAAGCCAGGAAACCTTAAGCGTCGATTATTCGCCTGTGAGCAACTGCTTCAGCGACAAAAAAGAAAGGGGTTTCTTCATCGTATTGTAGCGGGTGATTGAAAATGGACTGATTACAGCCATCTAAAGAAAGAAAGTCATGGCGACTGCCCGGTCACGCTTCTACGTCGTCGGTTCGGTTAAATATTCACGCTGCGAAGATTATGCTCTGTATTTGGAGGGACCAAGTCGGTGTCATTTATTACGTGCTGTTGAAACCAAGTGAAACCATCACTGGGAATCTGCATAGATTTCAATTAATTCGAATTCCTGAGCGGGAAACATCCACAATACGCGGAGAGGCACGAAAAAGTGATTCTCCAGTGGTCCCTACCTGGAAACGCTGAAATGGGAAATCATATCCCATCCGCCATATTCTCCAAATATTGCGCCATCCGATTATCACTTGTTCCACTCGATAGCACACGGTCTAGCTGATCAGCAGTTCCACTCACATGACGACATCAAGGAATGTCTAGATTAGTGGATAGCCTCAAAACATGAACAGTTTTACCGTGACAGAATTCGAGCTTTGCCTGAAATATGGGAATAGGTAGGAGTTAGCAATGGGAAATACTTTTAATGCATCATTTGTAAACATATTTCATAATAAAGTTGCATTTTTATAAAAAAAAAAAGACAGCGAGAACTTAGATGTGCATATAATAATGAAAAGAGAGGCGTTCCTAGCGATGAGTCACTGCGTCTCACAAATGAAAATATATGTCTAATGGGGAAAACCTTAAAATTTTTTTGAAGTTTTTCTCTTTTTTATCGTTTGAATCTAAACTAAATGCAATGTATTGGTGTAATTTGCTAGTTGTAAGCAAAGTTATTACTTAGTTATAGGCACCTAATTCGATTATAATGGCCAGAAATCGTCGTATGTAAATGCTAAGATGTATAGAAACGACGTTCGAAAAAAAAGCAGTTAGTGGAAGTATACGATTACGAGAAATTAGATCTCAAATCTGACAATATCTCCAAATTGGACCAATACTGACCATCATAGTAGCCTCTTTCCGACACTTGCTACAAATCAATTAGTATTTTACCACACAGACTTCTTTGTGACCACATAAAAAGCTGTAATATTTTGCACCAGTTGAAATGAGAATTTAGAAAAAAATATGCTGAAAAAACTGCCAAAATTTGACACAAACTGTATTAACTCCGCGAACCCATCTAAATTACAAATTACCCAAGAAACGCAAACAAAAGCTGACAAATACCGCAACTGTCTGCGCTCCGGCCCCGCAAAGTAAACTTGAGTTATTTTTCCTTATTTGATAAAGAATTTTATTTTTGACAAGTTTATTAACTTTAAATCTGTCTCTACATCTTTGCTTGGCACGTTGAGCTAATATTTATGAATCACTTCAAGCATTTCAAGTGACGACGACACAGAAAAGCTCCAAGAAAATGAAGAAAATCCCAACGAAATGAAAATATGGTTGTTATTTTTGGCTTATGGCATTTCCGAGCCGCTCAC
The DNA here is from genome assembly GCA_019455685.1 of Philornis downsi. NCBI lineage: Eukaryota > Metazoa > Arthropoda > Insecta > Diptera > Muscidae > Philornis > Philornis downsi. Next base: position 1,121,805 of record JAHXMU010000131.1, on the reverse strand, counting down.
TCTTAACCTTACGTCTAATGTAAGAAGCAGCCACGTCTTGCGGCAACGGAAAATATTTAAGAACGAGGGTTGAGCTGGTAGAGAGGTAGGTATGAGTTTATTATCCTTTTGCATAAATATTTTTGGTTTAACTTTTACGCGTTTTTCGGGTGTGTCCTTGCGGCAGTGGCGGTAGTAACTCGTGCTGACTAACATCACAAAGTTACAGTTTTCTATTTCCCTTTTCTCAGCCATCGTGTAAGTCAACAGAAATGTCATTCCGGCAACCCTTTCGTTTGACTTTATGGACTTGTATTTTAGACCTCTACCCCCGCCCGATTTCTGCGGCAGCTTCACGTCATTTGAAATTCTCTGGAGGCCACGGAGAACGATTGTTCTGCCTCGAGTGCACGGATGGATGGGGAGAGATTTCTTCATTTGTTAGTTTAAAGTCGTATTACAGTGTAAACATGTATTATGAACGTGATCTTATTGCATTTATGCGCGAACATTTTGTGGCTAGAATTTTGATGGAGTTTCACGGATTCATTTTTCCCACCACCAGTGACAACAACAGCAAGAAACTTTTATAAACTTTCGGTGAAGGGTTAAAGTTATACCGCAAAATCTTTGGCGAATATTTTATTTGAGGACATGTTTCATGAGCTAGCATTTTGTTCACAAACATATTTATTATTTCCTGGAAATTTTGTAAGTTATTGTGTTGGCAATTCGTTTGAGATGAAATAAATTTGTAGGGGTAGAAAATCTTGAATAGTTGATCATATTAGCAAATTAAAAAATTATATTTAAAAATCAATTTTGGAACAATCTGTTTGAAATACAAGAAATGACGCATTCGTGCAAGCTTCATTTTTACATATACGAGTAGATACAGATACTTTTGATCCACAAATTTTGACGTATTTTAGAAATTCTGAGCAAGAAAAATGTATCCGTTGTATACAAAATTCAGTAAAATTTCGATGGTTGGTTCTCTTTCCTCAATATGAGGTGTGTTCAAAAAAGAAGAAGAGTTTAAATTTTTCTCAAAAAAATATTTATTTATTCATCAATTTCTATTTTATTTTTTTTTCAAAGTAGTCCCCCTCAGATATAATACACTTGTGCCAGCACTTTTTCTAATCCTCGAAGCAGTTCTGATATGCACTTCTTGGTATGTCCTTCAGCTTTCTTAGCGATTCGGTTTTTATCTCCTCAATCGTCGCAAAACGCCGTCCTTTTATGGGTCTCTTCAATCTTGGGAACAGAAAAAAGTCGCAGGCGGCCAAATCTGATGATTACAGTAGCTGAGGCATGATAACGGTGTTGTTTTTGACCAGGTAACCTCTCACAAGAAAAGATGAGTTAGCAGGTGCATTATCATGATGCAAAAGCCATGATTTTTTTCCACAATTCTGGCGTTTTTTTTTCGAATTGCTTTAGGCAAACGGCGCATCAAGGTAATACTCCTTATTTACTGTACGACCTTGTGGTAAGAACTCCTGATGCACTGCGTCATGGTAATCGAAGAAAACAGTGAGCAAAACCTGGTATTGGCTCTCCTGGACTCTTCCATTGGGACGATTGGGCTTTGGTTTCGATGTCATAACCATATACTCATAATTTGTCACCAGTTATGACCCTTTTAAGCAAATATGGATCATAGTTGATGTCATTCAAAAATTCCTGAGCGGTTCTCATGCGACGTTGTTTTTGGTCAAAGTTTAGCAATTTTGGAACGAACTTCGCTGCCACACGATTCATGCCTAAAATTTCCAAAGAGATTGCATGGCATGGCCAACCGATATGCCGACATCCTCAGCAACTTCTCTAATTATGACTCGATGATTCTCCATAACAATTTTCTTCACTTTCTTAACATTTTCATCGGTTGTTGATGTGCTGGGGCGTCCAGAAAGGGCGTCGTCATTCACATCTCCTCGACCTTCTGTGAAAAGCTTGTACTATGTACTTGTAAACATTTTTTTGACTCAAAGTACTCTCACCGTATGTCGCTGTCAACATTTCAAGTGATTTTGAGCACTTAATTCTATTTTTTACACAAAATTTGATGCAACTTCTTTGATCCATTTTTTTCGATAGCAGAAAATCGCCAAACATGCAAAACGCTAGTCTTATTTATGCCTTTCACAAACAAACTAAACATGCTTTATGGATAAATCCGTCATCATGTCATCGAGACGAGTGTATCAACATAAAAAAAATAATAATCGTAAGTCGAATGTACATATATGTAGCCCGCGAAATTTGAGAATTCCCCTATATTTTGAACACATCTCGTAGTTCCAAATTCATACAAACACACCTCTCTTCACTATGGAGGATGTGGTTTCCTCTATAGGGCCGCAATTGACGCAAAAAATAAAAGAAACAAGGACAGGAATCAGATTTCCAGAAGATGCACTGACTTACACGTACTTCCACCCAATAAATTGCTAAGTTCTTATTAAACAATTATATGAATTAATGTACGATAATAGAAGCACATTTATAATTTACTCAAGTCTTACACTTAGAAATTATAGAGGGGTCATAGATTGTTATTAAATCGATCAATTCGTATGAGTGATTTTACCGTAAGGACGTGACAATGCAGCCCATTTTCATCTCCAGAACTAGGTCTATTAAGTGTCAATACGTGCCGAATTATTGTGAAATTAGTGCACTTGTAAGTGCGTTAACTGCGTTTATATTTAATATTAGCTATGGAATACCAAAACTACCAACTATGCATTATATATATGCAACTATGCATTATTATATGAACTAACTCTTTCAGTTACAAACTACTTGCTTAAACCTAAATATTAAGTTAAATTTTACTATTAAGTACAAGCAAATAAAATAAAATCTAAACTCATAATTTCAAATTAGCACTATTGTGAATATGTTTTATTCCATACTAATCAATACCTAACCGAAATGTCATTAACATACAATAAAACTAAGAGGACCGATGTCTCTTGGCACGTTTAAACTAAGAAAAATGTCTTCTTCTTTTGTAACCCGCCCAAGGTGAGCATGAGCAGCCCAAATCAATTGTATACTCGTATATTAAGTTTAGAACTTACTTTGAATTGTCTGCGTATTTTTCCACCCAATCAACAATTCTCTTTTGTCATAATTTCTCGACATTTCTCAAGAAATAATACTCATATAGATTCTAACTTAGCTGCTTGGGTTCTCTATTTTCCGTAATAACCAAATCTCAAGCCCTACTTAACATATATTCACACAGCCGAACATATGAGTACTTATATTGAATGACAAGAAATTATTACAATAAGCGTTAAATTGGGTAACTTCTATGGGAGGCATCATCTGATTATTCGGATGATTATTTCAGATTTTGCAAATTATTATAATGCAATGCAAATGATTAAAATTAATGTTACTGCAGTGACAACTGAGGATTATTCGGAAAAAACAAAAATTAGATAAAAAAAACTAATTCCCTTGCATTCCATGAATGGGATATGGGAGAGCTTCTAACATTCAATAAATTTACACCCATTTAACTTGTAAACCCTCAGAAAGGGATGGCCTGTTCAATGGCGATACCAAATATCAGTTTGAGTAGCTGTCACTGGACTTTCCAAAGTGCTCGTTAGGCACATTAAGATAGCAGCCCCTTAAAAAAAGATTTAATAGTTGTATCGAGGCATAAACCCACAATCATATGAATGGCAAATGCATGCCCTATTTGCCCGGTCACAAGTGATGGACGTTTTGCAGTGTGATTAAATTTCAAGGTGTCATATATACGAATTTTAAGGGGAGATACAAAATGGCATAGATCGATTTCCTCCATCTATCATATTAAAGGGCAGATGAGAAGTGTATTCTGTTGTGCCAAGTTTAATCATGTCAGCCAGTAGGGTGGATAAAAATGAACAACGTTGACGAAGTTTAGTATGAACCACTGAACATGAAGGCATGGCAGACATGTAGGAAAAATATAAAATACATTGAGTGGTAAAAAGTTTGGTCGAATTAGATCATCTAATAGGGTACATATACAAGAATTCGTCAAATTGTGCACTTAAACGGTGACTATATTACTAGTTCGCATAAAATTTGGTATGGGAAGTCTTGGTCATAGTGACCCTAAATTTTGATGTTTTCTTAACTGTACAGATCACAGGTCACGCAAAAAACCAAAACTTAGCGGACGCAGTCCATGTTGGAGAGTGAATAAGCTTTAAACGCTTCAACGCTCTTTGTGTTACAATTGTGCTGAGAACATTCGAAAACTAATCATATGGAACTTGTCAAGTAACGTAGGGGTCCTATTCTCTAATTAAATACCTTTAATCATTTTTTATTTTAAACATTTATGCTGACGTCTGGAAACGTTATTTATATACTTTAAAAGCAAACAACGTTCCCAGACGTAAAAAGACACCTTGTGATGACAAGGCAAAGTAATTGTAAGTAGAATAAAGTATTTTGAAGCAATAAAAATTAAATAAAGTTTCAGGTTTTACTGGGAGAAACTCAACAGAAGTGTTTTGTTCTGTTACTGCCATACCAATGATTGCATGGCCTATAGAAATTTGAATCTAAGCATTCACTTTAAATCCTTTGCAAATAACCACATTGTTCCTGAAAATCTATTAGGTGTTTTTTCACTGTCTCACTGTCTCACTGTTTTTTTTTTTTTTTTTTTTTTTTTTTTTTTTTTTTTTTTTTTTTTTATATATATAAAAGTGATACTTTGTTATGAAATCATGTTTACAAATGATTCATTAAAAGTATTACTTTTTCCCATCTTTGTGGCACAACTCGAATTCCGGTACGGTAAAAACATTTATCTTTTGACGCGAATCTAGCCATTCCCTGATATCATCATATGAAGGTCGTCAGCCAGACCCTGTGCCAACGAACGGAACAAGTGATCATCGGACGGCGGAATATCTACATAATATGGTGGATGGGCTAAGACTTCCCATTTCGGCATCTTCAGGTGGGTTTTAACAGGCATGGCCACATGAGGCCGAGCGTTGTCATGCTGAAGAATCATTTTTTCGTGCCTCTCCGCGTACTGTGGGCGTTTCTTGCGCAGAGCTCGGCTCAATCACATAAATTGAAATCGATAACGATTCTCAGTGATGGTCTCGCTTGGTTTCAACAGCTTGTAATAAATAACAACGACCTGGTCCCACCAAATACAGAGCATATCATTCGCAACGTGAATATTCGGCCGAGGCGATGACATAGAAGCATTAGCGGGCAGCCCCCATGACTTTATTTTCTTTAGATTGCTAATGAAGATCTCAACTTTGTGGAAGCGAACTATGAAGCCTGGCTAAGTTTGAATCATATATAGGTACATCCAGTGCAAGTGAACCAAAACCAATGCGCATTTACAAATTATCATACTGCGGCAAAGTAGCTTTTCATCTCGCTTCATTATTTGCTCAAGCAGCGTTTTGCAGCGTTTATTTCTAATGAACGTGATAGTTTTCAGTCAAATTTTGCAAAAGAAAAGGTAAATTCTAATTTTGCCTGTTTCATAAAACACAGAATAATTATTTATTTATATTTAGTTTCCCATTTCCTTAAATGAATATAAACAAAATTCCATCTATTTCCCCAGGAAGTTAATTCGGCAATTCTCAAATGTTTTGTCTATTGCACATGCCGATTTTCGCCACGTAAGATTTCACATTAATTCAATGCGATATACAAAATTCATTTGAAATGAAATTTCGATACTTCATCCCAAGAAGTGCAAATGAGTGCTGCTGCTGCTGTTGCTGCTGCATCATCACTCACTCTACTTTGTTCTAGAGGACGGTGCTCGATTGGAATACAGAAAAACCGAAAGTAAATTGATGTTTAATTATTTCTCTGTACTCAAGAATTGACATTTGTCACCGGCACTTTAAAGTGATTTATGTCAGAATTGTTTTCATTTTCACACAGCAAATAAGAGCCCAACGACTTAACTGTGAAATGAAAACTGCAGCGAAAACATTTCACTATTTTGTACAGAATTGAAGTATTTTCGATTTATAAATGAGTAAAAAACCAGCAAACAGCTAAAGCAAAAAAAAAAAAAAAAAAAGAAAAAAAAAATCCGTCAATGATATGCCTATTAGAACTGATCAAAAGAATGTCTGAATGCGAATGATTGCACGTCGTATGTGTGTTTGTGAGTTTGCGCGTGTGTGAGTGGGAATTCATTTCACACTGACAATAATTATATTTTTAAAACACTTAATTGCAATATTACACCGGATTTTTGTCTCTGGTGCTGCTGCCGTTTATGTTGATGCTGATGTTGATACTGATGCTGATGAAGTCGACAATGTTAAATGATATATATACACACACACACACACGCATATGGATTACATTTATCTATACGTGCGTATGTACATTATTCATTGAATGGATGAATGTTTCATTCGGTCTGATCGGATGCTATGAAAGTGCATATCAACTACATCTGCTCATTGGATGCATATGCGGCGACTGACTGCATCTGTGTAAATATACTACAATATGCAGACATTGATGAGTATAAATACCTTTGTAGTCAATAAGATGAAAAAATCGAACAGACGAACGAACGAACGAGCGAGCGAGCGAAAAAAAATCAAATTATATATCAACCAATGACATGTCATTACAATTAACAGCAACAAAAACAACGAATTAAAGGCGAAATTTCATGCAACTACAACAACAGCAACCAAATATGCATCCACAACATCAATATAAATAAAATTTACAATTTTCTCGATAAGTTCGCGATGCCACCACACTGCCGTTTGCCGTTACCGCTCCTGTTTGCCACTTTGCCTGCATTACACGTTTACGCCACGGCTACGCTATAAACATATTTTGGCCAATATCCAAAGAATTTTTCCTTTTTTAATCAGCACATTAAAAATGTAGCATATTGGACTTAACAAGTAGTACGAAGAAAAGAAAATCTCATCTCACATGTAAAGTAGTTTTCCGATTTCTTATTGGTCCGAAATCTTTGTCAGTGTCTCGAGAAAATTTTTATAATGTGACTGATTATCTGGGTGGGGGAAAGCTGGGACACATTTATACTGAAATAAATTTAAATGTCACTTTATGAGACACTGATGTTGAATTATCAGACATTTGTGATATTGGTTCATTACATATCAGCCCCATAGTGCTCCACAAGAAACCTCTTCTTCAAATTAACAAATTTCTTCATTCGTTTGATAAAATTTTCGTCAGAACATAAACTACGAAATATTTCATTGAATTGAATCTTTTACTTTTTTTCACTTTTCCAACAAACTTGTAATTTGGCTTTATATAAATCTGTGGTCACAACCCATAACAGCCTTAGTCTGTTTTTCAATATTTTCAGTACAGGAGTTTAAAGTTTTGAATCTTCACTGATAATCAGGAGAAGGTGTTTTTTTTGGAAAATTTTGCTACAGATTCGAAGGAAACGAATTTCTTTACTTAGTTGTTAACAAAAAATAGTTGTTTATTCTCGCAGTCAAAAGATATTATCGAAAAAGACACTTAGGCTCTTATGAATTGTTGAACGAAAGAAAGTCAAAAAGTTCAAGTTGAGTTAGGCTATTATTCCAGATTAAATAAAAAACTTTAAGGTTGGAGAAAGACCTTAACTCAATTTATGTTTATCAAAAAACGAAATTGTAATTCCGAATAAGAGCTTAACTCAAGTTAGGAAAATAAAATTGTTTCTTTATTTTTTTGGGTTAACGACTTAAGTTGATTTAGGCAATGATGAACAAATAATGTTTATATTTGTTGTAATCCTAAATTGACTTAGGCAGTTATGCCAAAACAGTCATTTAGAAAAATAACTTAAGCTATTAGGTTTTTTAGGATTAATTGCCTTCCTAGAAGAGATACAAACATGAGCAAATAAATTTAGATACGCTGAATGCGATGTTACCTCCTCATTGCAATGCATTTGATGCCAAAATTTCGAAGCTGGCTATACGCCAAAAGTTGCAACACTGTTAAAGATGCGTATGAGTCAGTTCATAACAAATCATACAATACACAACAAAGTCATTGGCTCTGATTTTTCTGAAAACCATTTCAGATCTAAATAAGTAATCTAAATACACACTTCCTATATCACCGAAACACAATTTCGCGAATTGTTTACCTAAGATACATCGATTTCCACCCCGGAAGAATGAAGGTGTATAACATTTCATACGTTAAAGAATGTAACATTCAAATGGAGTCATCTAAAGTACCAAATCTATAGTACTAAATGCGTTTCATGACTGTTTAAATCGATTGAGCGATGCCCATCTGCTTGCTGGGCTGACATCTGCCTGTTTAGTGGACGCGATAACTGCCTTAAATTTTTTATGAAACTTCTCAAAGCTTGCCTATTTTTTCCCAGATCGTAGCCAGGGATTGTGTAAATATATTTGTGTTTTTTTGATATCTTATACCCTTTTCACCATACAAATGCTATCCAGTATAATTTTGCACGCTAAGCTAAACGGGGATAAGTTGTATAAAAAAGTAGTAGAAAAGTATGAAAAATAACAATGTGGCCAAGTTCTCCTAAACAAAAGTAAACAAATAAGTTAAAGAAGAAGAAGAACGTTAAATAACGTAAATACAAGTTGTTAAATTTTTGCAAACATCAGTTGGGGAATTTTGGTTTCGTGTGTTATTGGCGTTATTGCCGTTTGTATGGATTCGTTTGGATGTATGGATTTGTTTGTTTCAGATTTGTTTGGATGCTAAAACGAATACGAATAAAACAAAATGAATACACATTTCATAAATAGCAATGCTACCAAGTTAATTATGCCAAGCGCCGATACGTTTTTTTGGTATCCAGTACCGGTATCCTATATAGGTTACCAAAAAAACGCAACCTATATCCAAAGTTTACTCATACAAAGTCAAGAACGCATCGTTCCCATTCTTAGTATACCAGCTTGTCTTATTAGTCCAGTGGAACATCACTTGTTTTCTTATTATTCGATAGCAACGCTCACCACCACGTCAATTCCTTACAAATCCATATTAACTTAAATAATTTCTTATCTTACCTTATCAAATACAAACCTACATCACTTTTAATCAATAAATAAATGGTTAAATTAATGGAAGTTTTCAGGAAAAGGGACCATTTTTCAAAAGCTGTATGCAGACTTAAACATACACAACCAATTGTAATTGCGATCATCATCGACATATCACTAGATAATGAGTCGCTCTACATTTATCCGAAAGAATGAAGGTCCAAAACCTAACCGACTTAACAAAGAGGAAATATAATTTCATCACCTAAACAATAATCACTAAAGAATAAACTGGAATAAATTAGCATAATATTCGCCGTTTATGGGTTTTCCTTTTTGAAGATAATAAGACTAATCCCATGTGCATCCCAAAAAACTGACGTCATTACCTTGCCTGTAAGTGGAACCGTCTTCGTCTTCTTTGGACACGATTCTCCCATTCCAGTTCACTGCTTTGACTGTTCCTTTGTCTCAGCTGTGAAGTGATGGACCCATGTCTCACACATGGTTATAAATCGTGGAACCGTCTTCGTCTTCTTTGGACACGATTCTCCCATTCCAGTCCACTGCTTTGACTGTTCCTTTGTCTCAGCTGTGAAGTAATGGACCCAT
>JAHXMU010000131.1:1038631-1112157 GCA_019455685.1 Philornis downsi | reverse complement strand
TTTTTTTTTTTTTTTTGATTTTTTTAATTATGTCTAGCGTGTTTGTCTTAGCAGCTTGTACGACCTCGTTTAAACTCTGCTGCACAATATTTTACAGTTGTGAACGATGGAGCAGACTCTCCAGAGTGTAAACTAGCTCGGCTTTAATATTGATTGGACTAATAGGTCAAATGGAAACATTGAATTACATAACGATAGCCAATTTTTTCAATGTTTACAAATTCACTGAGATCGTTCACTTTTAATAACTCATAAAAAAAAATTGTAAACAACATGACGTCTTGAAACTTAAATTAGATGTCTTATATGGTTGCCACTTTTCACCAAAATATTGTTTTTTTTTTCAAACTACTGGCGCCATCTATACATCAAGTCGGATAGTTTTGCGACCGCTCTCGTATCATTTGGCACGGCACAAATTGTCCCATTAGAGGAAGCGATTGAAGAACTAAATATCTTTTGACCAACTATGTTTCTGGCACTTTTTCAATGTGGTTGGTTGGTACGGTAACACTAATAAATGTTTATGAAACTTCTTAAATCTTGGCTCAGCCTAATATTTTTCCAGATCGCTTCCGGGATTTGTAAAGGGACAACTTCGGCACAATTATCTCATGCAAACTGACCAATTTTCAGAACTTCTCATATGTAGATTGTCACAATTTAAATTTCTGTTTATTTTATTGGTAACCAATACTTGGATTATAATACAGAACTAAGTTATCAACGATCTATTAACTACATCGCTCCTGGTACCTCCTATAAGAGTGATTAACTCATATTTTCTCATATTTTTTTTTTTTAAATTTACAAAAAATCGAATACGAAGTGACACACATGCGTGTTTTTTAAACTTAAATCTGATAATGAAAATAGGCGATAGGGGTGTGACATCCCTCTGGTATCTACCAAACAAATTGAAGAATTTATTAAAACCGTATTTTCCATCTATAAAATGATTTAAATTTAAATTTTTGTCAATTGTGTTGCATTGTAATAATCGGTAAAAAATTGCAAATACAATTGGTGTACCTCTCCCACACAACCACTCTAAAAATTATTTAATTTACTCACATTAAGAATTTCATCGAGAGGGAACCACTGTCCACATTTTCACTGTATCGCCAATACATTGTGATAAAACATTCAAAATGAAATTTTATTTATTTTATTTCTTCGCAAATTATTTTTACAATTGAATGATCTCTAATCGATACCAAGGAGAATTTTTCATTTAGTAATGTTATACATTTTTAAAAAGATCGAAAACTAAAAATATCACAATTAATTTGCAAACAATTATAGGAACATTTTTTACAGCTGTTTGCGATAAAAATGTTTTGTAGATAACAAAAATAACGAAAATTAGAAATTTGAAAATGTCAAGTGATTGATTTGCTAAAACAAAAATTGAGAAAAATAGAAATACAAAAAATATACGTGCAAGAAAAATAAAAACGAATTAAAACTATTTATTGTAGGATTTTCCGTTCGCTGTAAATAATGAAAAATACCCACAAAATATAGTCGATGAATCACTTAAGCAAATAAATCAACAATATTATGGTTTCATGTTAAGATGTTCATTTGAAATGTAGGGTTGTGAAACTTTATTTCTATTGATTTGATTTGAGGGGTTTTTATTCCTCTCACCCCCTCGAAGAAGATACAGGGGAATGCAATTCACTTAAGTTAAAAGGATTTGTTTGCTCCCTCGCGGCTATAGCCAAACGTGTGTTAGGATTCGTGGCCTTTTTTTATTGCTTTTGCAATTTAAAATTCATATGATTTTGCTTTCGATCCGCAGGTCGCATAAAGGAAGGTATAACTAAAAATGGTAAATTTATGAAATCATGTCAATATTTAACTGTTCGAATGTGTTTGGGATAAAATGGTTTTTATACTTTTAAAAGACGTTTTTGGTAGTGATGTAGCATCACGTACGCAGATATTGGGTGCCTGGCCTATTCCATAAATTCACTTAGGAGAGTTATATTTCGTTAACATTTTTCTACACTTATAAAAATTTCACATTTTATTTTATGTGATTTTACTTTGACCGCTTTGCTTTTTACAAGAAGAGCAACCATATTTCAAAAGCTTTCATTATTTATTAACCAAGAAAGGTGCAATCACTTTAAATATGACATTAAAATGAATGAAATTGGAATGTAATGTAATTAACAATTGGAATTTGAAATAAGGTATCCGCTCAATCGTTTATTATATTAAAAATTAATGAACTTTTGAAGCAATAACGTTTTCTCTCTATGGTATTGCAAAATTCATTATTTTACATTGCATGAAAAGATTTAGGTGAAATATGTATAGGTACCATTCGATGACTTGTTGCTATTTTGATGGGAGTTCCATTAAGCATCCCTCTCATAGAAACCCTTTCTCTATCAGCCAAAAACCGGGATAAGAGTAATTTTTCATCACCAAAATATTTCGTCATAGACAGAAAAACTGGTGATAATCACTTGGTCCAAGTTCGGACTATATGGTGGGTGCGTGTAAACTTCTCTACCAATCTACCAGAATTTTTGGCGAGCCACTATTCATGTGTGTGACCTGGCGTGTCCTACTGGAACATTGTTTCTCTCCTATTGGCAGAAGCAGCCGTCTTCCCTAAGATAATACAATTTTTGACAGTGCAGGTCCAAATTAATAGTTTGGCGGCAGGAAACAGGTAACTGATTCCCTACCAATCAGCAAACACACTGCAAAACCTTTCTAACCGTCAGTTGTGCTTACAACCTCAATTGGCTTACGACCGGATTCGCTTGAAGTGATCATAAATATCCCTGTTTGCGGAAATATATAAGTATATTCCTCCAACTTTTATTTAATTTCTAAGAACTAATTTTTTCCCATATGAAACAAATTGTAAAAGCACCATTTCTCATTAATATTAATAACTAGCCGACCCGGCAAACGTTGCTTTGCCTTCAAATTTTATTTTTATTGGAAATGTTTCGTGCCAATCGGTATATTATAATAAGAAACGCCTATATTTGCGGAAGAACTTAAAATATGTTCACTCAATCGAAATACAAAATTAAATACCGTTAGTAGGAGCAGAAATAATTGCTTTTTAATTTGTGGTTTGTATAGGAGGTGCCACTCCCCATAGTCCAATCCCGCCCATAGTTGCAGCAGCACTTAAGATATGTACACCAAACCGATGTACCAAATTTTGTTCAAATACCGTAAACAGGAGCAGAAATATTGGATATTTAATTTATGGTTTGTATGGGAGGTACCACACCCCATTGTCCAATCCCGCCCATATTTGCAGTAGCACTTAAGATATGTACACCAAACCTACGCACCAAATTTTGTTCAAATACCGTAAGCAGGAGCAGAAATAATTGATTTTTAATTTTTTGTTTGTATGGGAGGTACCACGCCCCTTTGTCCAATTGGACCGAATTGTATTTCGACCTTCGGACATAGTTAAAAACCTTCTCCTGGCCAACACGAATAAGCCCTGAAAGTTTCATGAAGATCGGGTACGCCGTGTGAGAGGAGTTCTCTTACAAACTATTTTTGTACACAGACAAACAGATATTCATTTTTATATATATAGATCTAACTAAAATTACTATTATAATATTCATAGCTTAGCATGCCATCATTGTAATATCACTTAATGTTATTATTTCCAAAATTCTATTTCAACATTTAATTTGAACCTAAAGCTCCCAGTATCTTAAATCCTGATACAAATCATATCAAGGCTTCTTTTTGGCAAAACTGTTGGTAGTTTTTTAGTTAGTTTAAGTTTTTGGCCATTTATCTATCTGTCGCCATCTAGCATAGACCGATCGCATTTATATGACACGACGATACAGGCTACTAAAGTCTTCTATTGGAAACGTAATGGATTTATTTTTACTTTATATACAGGGTGGCGCACAAATCGTGCTACAAACAAAAACGGGGACCAATAGGGACCGTTATTTAAAGACGTTGACACAGTTGTTTCTACCCAGAACTGCGTCAAAGTATCCGAACAGCATTTGGTTCCAGCAAAATGAAGCAACTGTGCTGTCCGTACAAATGAAATGCGTATATTTGATTGGCAGATTATCCTTGATAAATATGATGCTGACATCACTGCCATCAAGGAAATGCGGTGCACATAAAATTTTCAAAACTTTGCATAGGCAGACCATAGTCGACAAAAGGATCATATCGATCCTCTCCTGCTTGTACCTCTGATACAAAATTGTGTGATTTTCCGATATTCAGTTCTCTCTTTGTAGCTCCTTCAATACGCTTAGATACACTACTGTAACTTAAATTTGCATAAATTGTATTTTGTTAGAATTATACAATAATCGGCAAAATATGAAGAATTTGACCAATCAATCACTTTCACACTAATGATACTCTTAACTGATATATTCTTATACGCTTGATAAACTTAATTCTGAGAAAGAAAATTTACGGCATTGCCACTTTCCTTCTTGCACCAACCTACAAACCGAATAACTTATCGAAATACGGCTTAGCCTCCCAGTAATTCTCTAATCATAGACAGTAGTGACTTAAATTTTTGTTAATTGCCTTGCATTACAATTAAAATTATTTAGATAAAATTAATTAGATAGACAAATAACCACTCCGTTACGTCCCTCATAAATTGCCTAATTTGGCCCACATGTAACGTTCATGTCTTTCATTCAAATGCACTAAATCCAGTATACTTTGGAACACATCAGGCGCATCAGGCTACACGAATGAACAACGCATTCTTATTGTGAAATCGGTTTACCAAAATGGTAAACGTTTTGCAGCTACAGTTCGCAAATTGCGATCAATTTGGTGTCGCAATATAATAATGCTCCAAAAGAGGCAACTGTAAAGATATTAATGGATAAATTTGCCAAAAACTGGGTCTGTTAGTGATGTAAAGACAACAACGCGCCTTCGACCAGGTCGATCGACCGAAAATGTCGCAGCTGTACGTGATGATGTCGCTCAAACTCCATCCACTTCAATTCGACACCGAGTCCAGCAAATTAGTGTCTCCAAATCCACTATGCAGCGAACTTTGACGAAAGATTTGCATCTTCATGCATACAAAGTTCAATTGACTCAGGAACTGAAGCCAGCTGACCACGGACAGTCAACATGAAAATGCTGATTTTGCCGATAAAATCGTCTTCAGTGGCGAGGCCCATTTCCATCTTGATGGCTTCCTCAATAGGCAGAATTGTCTCATTTGAGGTGAGGAAAATCCTTGAGTGATTCACGAGAAGCAAATGCGTCCTCAACGTGTCACTGTGTGGTGTGGATTTTTGGCTGGAGAAATCATTTGACCTGTTTTTTATGAAAATGAGGCATGTCAAGCGCAAACAGTCAGTGGTGTTCGGTATCGTGAAATAATAACCAGTTTTTTTGCACCTAGAATTGAAGAAGTGAATGTGGAGGGCATGCGGTTTCAACAAGACGGCGTCACATGTCATACAGCCAGAGAAACAATTCAATTGCTGCATCAGTCATTTCCCGGTCGTGCTATTTCGCGTTTTGTAGACGAGAATTGGCCGCCTAGATCGTGCGATTTAACACCATTACAGTTTTTTCTTTTGGGTTTTTTGAAGTCGATGGGTTACGCGAATAAGACGACAACGACTCAAGTCTTAAAAGAAGAAATTGGACACTGCATTAACGAAATACCACAGCATTTATGCAAAACGGTCATTGAACATTTCATTAAAAGATCACATGTGTGCCAGCAAAGCCGCGGCTGCCATCTGCCCGATGTGTTATTCCATACATAACTCATTCTGTCTACTTTACGATATAATATAGTTTCACGATTTTTTTTCAAATATCTGTGTTTTATTTCAAATTTAAATCTTGCGTTCTTGTTGGGATACCCTTTATATTGGTTGATTTGCAAATGTCAACGGCTTTCTTTTAATTTCTAAGCGGAATAGTTCAGTAAGTTATAATTTTTGCTTCCTCTATTGCGCGTTAATCTACCATTGTTTCTAACGATTTCTGATTTTTATGCCCCTTCTGAGTCCTCGCACAATTTTGTACCACGTTAAAGGACGTTGTCTGAAGTTATATAAGTATAAGTCAATTCACGTTAGTGAAATCTTTTTTCCTGTTTAAATTGAACTTTCTTGAGTAATTTGAAATCATGGTCAGTAAGAAAGCCCCGGGACCCCGGTGGTCTAGAGCTCGAAGATTTAGCGTATTTTCAAGATTTTTTCTTAGAAAAAAAATTAAACAATATTTAAAATTTTTAGGCTTTTTATTTAATTTCTTTTACATAGAAACATGAATTTTTTTTTATTTTAATAATTTTAAAAATGACGCTGAAGTTGACCCTCCCGAAAAATTGGGCCTGGACGGTGTTATCCATTTCGGCTCTTCCATTTGTCTGAAACACAAAAAGCAAAAAACTTATTAATCAGTATCGCTCTAGCTATGTCCCGTACTATAATAAAAAAAATTGACAAAATGCCGCGGTTTTGAATTTGACACTCTATAAATCGGGGGTTCTTCAGATTTTTAATCAAAAATAATACGAAATAATTGGAATAATAATACGATTCCAGTACGGGCGATAGCCATTGATGTTCTGAACAACATATTAAAATTTCAGACGATTTGGCTGAATAGTTTTTTTGTTTTTTTGACACTAGGCCGAAAAAATAGTTTTGAGATAATTGAGTTTAAAGTTTTAAGAGTGGATATTTTCAAAAATTTCAGACATTTTTAATACTTACAGTTAATCAGCGATTTCAGCACCATACAGAACTCCTTTTGTTTCTTCGTACTCCAATAATTCTTCATGCCTCTGATTTTTTCGCGCTGTTCGAGCTTCTTTTGAGTCATCAGTACTTCGACGGTTGGCTGTATATACTCGACATGCGTCGCGGTCTCGTGCGAATTGCTCCGCTTGCGGTCCGATGGTGATAGCCATGACCTCCATAATTTGCAAAACAGCGGCGAATCGTTCATTAAATGTGCAGGCAGTTATATAAGTGTGAATATCAATTATTTTTTGCAAACTGATGTTTTGGCGTCAGCTGCCAGATAAAAGAATTGAAACTCTCATTATTGTTCTGGTTATTACTACAAATACACCTTTCCAATAAATCATCGGCTGTAAATTCTTCGCTGACGGGCTTCAATATTTCTTGTGCGTCATCGTCTAGAGCAGGTGGATGCTCATAGGTTTCTAAAGTACCTGCAGCTTCACTCTGGCGCCATTTGCACCACGATTCTGGACCTAGAGGATTATGCGATTGTCATCTGACTTTACCTGCTAAAACGGCTGTTGAATCGAAAATACTGGGAATATCCTTCCAAAAATTTAACAGTATATTCTTAAAAGCCTGTACTTTCGAAATATAAAAAAAATGATTTTTGAAAATTCTCGATCACCGGGACCCCTTAATTGAACAACCTGGCTGTAAAAACACCGTTTTGCTCAGAAACCATCCGAATCAGTTTAAAATTGTTTTCATGAGTATACAATGAAAATGCGGAAAACCATAGTTTTTCGAAAAATATTCTTCCAACATATCACCATATGGTATCAACTGGAAACCCCCTTGCGTAAGAAGAGTTCCAACTTTGGCTTCCATATATGCTGGCTTATTTTCAAATAACCTGCCAGTTTTGTTCGTCTGGCCCTTCAAATTCACATTTTATTGCTCACAGTAATATCATTTAATTTAGTATTCTCTAGCCCTGTCTCATTTTCTGTTAATAAAAACATTTATCACAAACATTAGCAATTAATTACGCTCGTACACAATCACAAAAAAGTCACATTTCAACGAAATCAACTTAATAAAATTATATGGAAAAAAATGAGTTCAAAGCAAACGAATTTACATAAAACCAAAACAATAACACCAAAACCAAAATATAATTAATTAAATTTGTTGTTATCTATAACAAATGTAGTTAAGAAATGGCAAATTGTAGGAACGGAAAAAAAGAAAAATGTTACGATCAACCAAAAAGGAAAAGAAAACCATCTATTAGATACGAAAACAGACGGATTCATAGGCAAAGATAGGTGGAAAACTTCACACCACAACTAATACCTGTAAACATTCTCACATCCATACAACTATGAAGTGGATTCACTTACAGTTGATAGTTTTCCTGTAGTCGTATTTTAAGTAATTTGTCTTTCTTTTCAGGTAAATGCAAGAAAACAAAAAAAAAAAACTCTTCAAGTGAAATTTAAATATAAATGAAATTGTAAATTTACAACAATTCCGCCGACCAACATTAAGCTCAAAGCCAACCAAGTTTTGTCTTTAGGCATAATCTTTTATTTTGACAGTGAACAACAGCAACAACAACAACAAGAATAACAACGACTACGGCACAAACAACACATAAAAAGAAAGCCTTAGGGCCTGAACCACCAGAGAGCCATTTACGCCAACTTCTATCAACGGGGAAGAAAATTCATTGTGGTTGGTGGAGTTGGATGATTATTACACCATGGCCAGGTTAATAATAGCATATCTTTATATTTGAATACGTAAGAGTAGACAAATTCAAATAGTTTTTGGAATGGTTAATTATAGCGGAAGAAAGAACGGTGAAGAAATGGTTAACTTACTCTCAGTCATACGAAAATTGCTACAAAGTGCACCAAAATTAAATGTTGTTGTGTATTTGGTTTCAAACATAATAAGTCAAATCAGAGTTACTGAGATGTACAATCTTTAAAGTGGGAATTAGGTGAAGAAAATTTGGAAAATTTGCTATAAACTAGATTCATACGGGACTATGGCGCATGAACTCGAGATTCAAACTCTAATATGACTGCGACTTCAACACCAATATTTGAAAAACCACAATCTCAACTTACATAATGACTCTAGCGTTTAAAAATTGAGCAGATTCTGATCCAAACGGCCACTTTAGAAATTGAAAATTATGCGAATTTGAATCCTGCTTCGTCCATAGAATTTAGACCCTATATAAGGTTATCCATTTTTCGTTTTCAAATAAAGTTAGATAAAACACACATAAAGTTATGATTTCGATGTAGTTTTTATTTCATTATAATGCTTGCAGCTTTCCATTATGTGCGAAATACAAAGTCATTTAAATGATAGCTTCTGGATTCACTGCAGCAGTGGATCCTTTTGAGGCAGTTTTCAAAAAATAAGTCCCAATGGCACCTCCAAACCATAATGCGCATCAAGCAGTCATTTTCCCAGATTCAGTGGCTTTTTCACAATAATTTCTGGGCCCAATATGTGACAATTTTTGCTTGTTGACATGACCATCGGGTGAGAAATGAGCTTCATCACTGAAGCGAATTTTGTTCGATTGGAAACCCATAATTGAATCACCACTTTTGTAGTAAGTTTTAACTATTTTTAAGCGTTCTTCGGTTGTTAACGATCCATATTCGTAGACGGCAAATCTTTCACTTAATAAATAACACTTCAGATGACAGGTACTTAACAGCTGACAGCCTTACCAGGCCAGCGGTTTTCAAACCACAAAAAGGATATTCCTATACTTATATACAACAGACTGTGGTAAATCATTTGAGTCAAGATGCTATTACATATTAATATAACGACAACCGGTAAGAAAATTAGGTTGTCTAAATCTGTGTAAAGGCGACCCAAGTGTTTATAAAAACTATCGCGGTATCAGCCTTTTAGCCACTACTTATAAGGTCCTTTCGAGTGTGAAATGTGAAAAACTAAAGCCGATTCTAACTGACCTGAATGGACCTTATCAGTGTGGCTTTAGACGTGGTAAATCAACAACTGACCAGATATTCACATTACGGCAAGTTTTGGAGAAGACTCAAGAAAAACTGATCCACACGTACAGTCTTTTCGTCGATTATAAAGCTGCCTTCGGTAGCCCGATACGGCGGAAATTGTATGAGGCCACGGCCGAGTTTGAAATTCCTACGAAGCTTATACGTCTTTGTAGGACGACGCTGACTAACACGAAGTCTTCAGTAAAGATAGGTAAAGATCTTAGCGAAGATTTAGGCAGGGCGACAATCTATCGTGCGACCTCATCATATTGTTGGAGATGATTATGAGTAAAACTGCAGTTAACATATGTTACTCGCATAAGCAGATGACATAGACATTATTGACAGAAAACTGCAAGATGTCACTGTAGCCTTCTCAAGCATCGAGAAGGAAGCAGCGAAAATGGGTCTGGTGGTAAACGAGGACAAAACGAAGTTATTGGTTTCAACGAACAAAATGTCTTCTCGTTTAAGACGCTGTATGAAGGTTGGCTATAATTTTGAAGTGGTGAAAGAATTTATCTACCTCGGTTCCGCTGTAAACAAAACGAATGATGTCAGCATTGAGATAAATAGGAGAGTATTACTTGCTAACAGGTGTTACTATGGGCTAAGGAACCGATTCAATGATAAAGCCCTTCCTCGACAAACAAAAATCTGACTGTACCAGACATTGGTTCTACCCGTCTTGTTATATGGCGCAGAATCATGGGATATGACGATATGACGTAATTTCAAGGATACGTTTAATAATTTGTCATATAAATCCCAAACGCAATAAATTTACATATTAAGTAGAGTCAATCCTGGTGGAAGTCCACGATGGTTTTATGTGAGTCTCGCCGTGAAAGCCTTAACCACGGTGTGCGACACTCTGGGCATATTACAATATGATTGCCAACGTCCCCTGGTACTACCGCAATTATCAGACAAAGCCTCTGGTCAAACTCTGTAGCTAACCTACTCCCAGTTTCAACCCCTTGCAGTCTAGCGACTGGTGCCCCTGTAAACGAGCAAGCAGCTGCCGTCTATCAAGCTGAATGAAATTGTAGGATCAGCATGATCCGAACAGTCTCACAGCCGATCAACCCCCTGGTCCGACTGCCTCAATTCTGGTAGAATAATAACTATATCCGTAAGAAGAACAAATATGCATTTTTTCCGCATACTTCGAAACATTATAAAAAAAAATATTGCGAAAAATATCGCCAAATTCTTAAAAAGACGCCAAGGAAATCGCCATTATAAAATTATCGTTGTCAAAAATACTGGGTTATACATTTTTTGGTTTTAAAAGTAAATTTAAATAAGACACATACGATTATTTCATTATAATTCTTAGACCTTCCCATTATGAAATATAATATCATTTAAATGACCGCCTCTAGACTGGTTGTAGCAGCAATGGACTCTGTTCATGTAGTTTTCGATCACTTTTTGGCACATTTCGGGCGGTGTGTTTGCGGATTATCCGCATAAACACAGTCTTGGAAGTAGACCCACAAAACAAGTTTAACGGCGTTAAACTGATAGACCTTGGTGGCCAATTGACGTTGCTAGAAGGTGAAATTACGCTTCCTGGAAACTTCTCATGCAATGAAAACAAAATCGGTATTGTCGAATATCATGTGAATCACCACATTTGTAGTAAGTTTTAATTATTTTTTTCCCGTTCTTCGGATATAAATCCATCCACATTCACAAATGGCAAACCTTTTACTAAACAGCTGACA
The DNA here is from genome assembly GCA_019455685.1 of Philornis downsi. Classification (NCBI taxonomy): domain Eukaryota; kingdom Metazoa; phylum Arthropoda; class Insecta; order Diptera; family Muscidae; genus Philornis; species Philornis downsi. The sequence continues at coordinate 1,100,640 of JAHXMU010000131.1, read as the reverse complement.
GTCTTGCCAGACCAGTGGTTTTTTAACCATTAAATGGATAACCCTATATTAAGAAGCCGTATATTATGAATCCACATATGGCGATAAATCGCCAAGATATGTCGATGACTAATATATGTATTTAACTAAATTCAAGCTACGCTGACGTGTTGAAATTGAAGGTAAGTATTTAACAGCTGATAGTCTTGCCAGACCAGCGGTTTTTAAACCATTGAATGGATAAGAATCTATTATGGAACCGTATATTATGAAGCCACGTATGGCGATAAATTGCCAAGATATATTAACATCTAATATTATGTATTTAACTAAATTCAATCTACGCTGGCGTATAGAAATTGTAGACTTTCTAAATATGCGCTAAGCTACCCGAAATAACTCGAGGTTTACGTAAAATGTGGCGTGCCTAATGTCTGCAATTATATTGAAATTAAATATATAAACTATACTTTTATATCCTAAATAATCCGCGTGTGTATATGAGTGTGTAAATAAATATACGTATATATAGGCACGTATTATACAGCGTCGGGACTCCCAAGGCCTTCCCTATATGTGGCATGCGCTGCAACTTATTTTGGATGCACAACATCTTGTACTGTTCTGTTCCCAAAAGTATTTCCTTTTTGTGTTATAAATATTTGACGCTCGTAAGTTATTCGCAATTTGTTTTTCAATAATACATATGCTTATAAAAATTTTCCTACAAATACAGGGTGTCCATACTACTTTGTTTTGTCGCCATTTTGGTAAACATTAGTCTTGACAGTTCATATTCGGCAGTCGTGAAGTAGAGACGTGACAAATTTATTATGAAAAAATATTCGATAAAAAAACGTGTTTTAATCGTTAAAACATTTTATCAAAATCAATCATCGATCACTGAGACGAGGAGAAAGTTACGTGAAATTTTTAGAAGAAACAACGTGCCAACAAGACGCACTATTTATCGTGTAGTGAATGATTTCGAAGAAAGAAGATCTGTAGCTGATTGGGTCAAGCATGGACCATAACGTACTGCAAGCTCGGCTGAAAATATTACTGCTACTCAAGAAAGTGTTTAAAACAATCCATCAACCTCAATTCGGCGTCGTGCTCAGGAGTTTGGTCTTCAAAGAACAATTTTGCACAAGGATTTGCATTTGTTTCCATTTAAGATTCAGTTGACACAAGATCTTCTTCCACAAGACCATTTACGCCGCCGTACATATGCCAACAGGATGTTACAGCTTGCCCTTGACATCACCGATTTCCATGAAAAAATCATAATGAGTGACGGGCCACATATTCATTTGAATGGATTCATCAGTCACCTTTGAATCAATTAAAAGTGACAGTCTGGCGTGCAATTCGGTCAGGAGGAATCATTGCATTCGTTAAGATCCATTTTCTTTCATTTAATCAAAAATTATAAACAAAGTAGTATACCTTCCCGACGGACACCCTGCATATTGCATTTTTTCGTATTTTTGGAGCTCTTTTTTGGTGGATCTTACAGAGAGAATTCTTTCTTTGTCTTCAAATCCGAAGCAATGGAAGTGAGAGTGCAAACCAGCTTGAAGGTTTTCCGGATCTTAATGATGTCATAAGAAGTGAATTATGACCAGTGTTACCTGTATTCTTAAACGTAACAAAAGACGACGATTAGTTAACATGAACTGTGTTTCTGTAATAATAGTTGTATTTTATGCCGGCTTCACCATGCCTTTTAACGCTCCCTCAAATTCGTCCGACATAAGAAGAAAAAAAAAAACCATAAATTTATAAAATATCTTAGTTGTTGCTATTGTTGCTGGCGGTAGTCTTTCACATTATATAAAATTCATGTCTCTCTCTTTTAGTGCACCCCTATCGTAGCTTCATTACTTCATTTTAATATTTTCTTTGTTACATTTAAAAGGAAAATTTATTTATATTTTATGCGAATGCGTGCGCATGCCCAGTCGCTCAGTTACTCAGTTACTAAACAAGAAAAGAAAAAACATCTTCCTGCAATGGAACGAAATAAAAACGTAAACATTTCTCTTGGCATTTTGTAGGTGTTGTTAGTTGTCTGACTTTACGCTACAGAAGACCGCCCGAGGTGTTTTCATTCCATTTCAATTGTTTGGCACGGTACGAATGTGATGGCATATGTTTCTTTTGTTTAAGCCGTTGTTCTGCCTTACGGTGCAGCGTTTTTGGTATTCAGGAAGTGTTTATTACCCAAACAAATACTTAAAATCCTTTTTTATTAATATCAACAACCACTTGACCGGCTTTTTACCTCGTTCTGTTTCGTTGGCTGCTTACATTTGGAGTAATAAGCAGGTGACAACCGCGGGGTATTAACAAGTTGAAAAAGAGGTTATCGGTATAGTGTTAATAAAGAAGCATATGGTTTATAAGTGCGAGCTATTGTGTTGAAGGAACGAAAAATGTCAGATAATACTTATTCATTTAAAAAAGTAAACATATTTTAACAAACATAAACAACAAGATCTAACAGAATATTTCTCTTTCAATCGACGTTTTGATTTGTAGATGAAATGACGATTTGGAAGAAATTTCTTAAACAATTATTTTCAATTAAAAAGCTTCTTGACAAATTGAAAAATGGTGGTTACTGTGGATAATGTAAAATCTACGGAGAGACATATTCTTGCTGGAGTACCTCAAGGATCTATCCTTTCTCCTATATTGTATGCATACATCGGATTTTACAGTACTGACGAAATATAACACTGCACTGTACGTTGATGACACTGCAATCATAATAAAAGGAAAGTTATCAAATGCAATAATGAAAAATATGGAAAAATCATTTATTCACGCAGAAAAATATTTCTCAAAATGGAAAATTAAAATTAATCAGGATAAAACACAAGCTATAATTTTTCCACCCAACTATAATTTTTCCAGAATCCCCATTGTGCCTCTAAATATGCAAGGCACGGAAATTCCACTTCAAAATAGTATCAAGTATCTGGGTATTATACTTGATAAAAAGCTGACACTTAAGGAACGCGTATACAAGACATGCGAAAAGGCTATTCGATGCGGAAGAGCAATTTAGCCACTGCTAAACAGAAAATCGAAGTTGAATGTCGAAACATAAAAAAAATATATTTGTATTTTTAAAAAGTAGAAGCATGGGAATTTTTAAGACTTAAAAATAATGTTGTCCAAATGGCTTCCCTCGGCTGCTTGACACTCTTGGAACCGAAGTCGCAAATTTTGGAAAACTCGTTGAAAAGTTGTTCTCGGTATTTTGTTACTTTCCTGAATAATGTTCCTCTTCAACTGCTCTAAATTGGTCGGATTATTCTCGTAGACTACCGATTTGAGGTAGCCCCATAGAAAATAATGGCATGGAGAGAGATCGGGGCTACGTGGGGGCCATTCAATATCCCCCCTTTTCGAAATGAGTTTTCCAGGAAAAACATTTTTCAGCAGCTCTATGGATAGCCTAGCCGTATGACATGTGGCTCCATCCTGTTGAAACCACATCCGCGAAGTATTGCCTGAAGTTCTTGCAAAGCTGGCACCAAAAAGTCTGCTAGCATGTTGCAATAATTGTTCGCTCTAACCGTCATCGCATGCCCTCTTTCGTCCTCAAAAAAGTATGGTCCAATAATACCGGTTGACGTTATCCCAGCCCATACGACAAGCTTAGGGCTGTGAAGTGGACGTTCATGCAAGCGTCGGGGATTAGTCTCGGACCAGAACCGACAATTTTGCTTGCTCACATGGCCATTAAGGTGAAAATTGGCCTCATCACTAAAAATCACGTTGTTGAAATTGTTGAACCGCTCTAGCATCAAATTGACAAAGTTAAGTCGGTTATTGGCATCATCGGGTTTTAATTCTTGGACTATCTGAATCTTATAAGCCTTTAAATGCAAATCACGTTTCAAAATTAATGTTGAGCCAGTTGTTTCGAAATTTCTGATCCATATTATCCCAATTTCCTTACACTTAAAATAGGTTTTTTACTATCTTTTTTACCTAAAAATGTAATATAAATATTAAACGAAATACCTCTCATAAAATAAGATGTAAATTGTTGAAATACGACTAGTAAAATCTCAAGCCTTGTGAATATTAAAATTAATGTTAAAACTGTAATAATGATAGCATAAATAAATAAATAAAAAAAAAATTAAAATAAGTTAACATGAGAAGCTTGGTAGGAATTACTGCATGTTTTGATATAGATTTCATAAACATTTAGAAGACAAGTATATTTCGCCACACGAAGTGAAGATTGTGGCACATAAACCTCCTCCAATAACATCAGCCAACGAGATTTTGCACTGGAGCAATCAAATATCTTTCCTAGGGTAATTTGATGGGCACGTCTGACTTTCGTCTTCCAGCATGCTTTTGTCCCAAAATCCTTGACAATTTCTTTCAATTTTCATTAAATCTTGGTAAGAACGCTCCCCTTGTTCATCGCTCACTGCACCTAGGTTAGGTATGCATAGTTTTTCATTCACATTATGCAAAAGAAGAGCCATTAAACTGCACTTAGAGCCATCGATAAATAATCTCCATTCATTTTTGTCATATGGCTGGTTCATTTTTTTAAATAAACCATCAACATCGGTACAGTACAGAATAGAGTATTTCTTTTCAAAGCCAATTGCAGCCAATTCCAAGCTTCTATCTCTACAGATTGTTACTTTTGTCCCAACTGTAAGATGTTTCTAATGCTGCATGCGTGAAGCTAGTAATTCTACGTCTTGCTCCGTTAAATGTAAATCCCGAATTAGATCATTCAGCTCAGCTTGAGTCACTAAATGGCGTTCATCATCAGCCTGATACAAGCTACCACTGCTGGTGAAAGATGTTTCGGACTCACTGCTTGGACTACTGGAAATGACTGGTAATGGATCATATGATGGACGTTGAAATGATTTGGAACCTGATGGGACATTCGCGTAAGCAATATTTTTTCGATTTTTCATATTGAATCCAGCAACTTTTGTTAAATAGAAATAACAATCGGTTTTATGATTACTTGACTCTCTCCAAAGTGCTGGAATTGAAAAATCAAAATAGATCTTCTTGCCATTTGACCACTTGTATAAAACAGTTCTGCAACTATTGCAAAACATTGTTGGTGCCCATGGTTTGTTCAAGTTTCTGACAGCAAAACCAAAATAGTGTATATATACATATTTTAATGATTCTGATATTTCATATCCTTGATTTCCAACCAAATATTCACCACACACGAGGCAAAAATTGCTTGAATCAGTATCACACGGTATCCCTGATATGCTTAAATGCTACTATTATGAAGATTTCGAATGAATTTGGCCTTCTATTAAAAGAATAGTTGTGAAATTGTTGACTGTTTTACAGTATTGCCAGCGTGCGATAAAAAATGAACAAGACGTGATAGCCCAATTAGTGGGCCCGATTCCCAAATTAGTTAAATAGCATGCTTCGTTTCTGCAATCAATTTTTTTTTCCAAATTTGCAAACCAGTGTAATTGTATCAAAACAACTGTGACAAAAAGTCTCATGTCGCCGAAAGAAATCCTGCCATACCTCTTTTGGTGCTAGCACGAAAACTTTGCCAACGGGCAATGAAATCCATCTTTTCTGGAAATATTCTATAAACCACTCATCCACTGGTCATCAACTTCTCATTCACTTTTACCACTTTAACAATGCACACAATAGCGTGTTAATGCAGATTATAAAAGGCACATTTGGCCAATGACTGAACAACACCAGATCTGGGTGTCTATTCGCTGGTGTGTTTGCTTGACGCTCGCCTATAGAAGGTTAATCCATTAATTTAACACCCCTACAAATAGGACAACTTAATTTTTCTTTGCACTTTCCCTCCTCTATGAACTCTATATGATAACCGTAGGTTAATGGGGGGGGGGGGGAAACCAGGGGTCACTCTAAAAATTCGATAACAATGATAAGACATATGAAACTCTATTGTTTTAAATGAAACCATAAATTGTGAAAACTGCCATAACACCCGCTGATTTCCAAACGTAAAAACCCGGCGGAAAACAAAAGCAACTGAGAAACGTTTTTCCTTTGTAGAAAATTCGAAACACGAAGCACTGCTACCACGGCTGCCACTGCTGGACATGACACATGGGATAACTCAAATGGAAATGGACACTTGATATGCACATCCAACCCCGTGATTAATGTGTGAGACATAGAGAGGAAAAGCTTCCAAATAAAATTGAAATATTTCACAGTTTTTTGGGTAGTTTTTCAAAAATGTAATTTTACACCTTTTATTAAATAAATAATGAGAAAAAGAAGTAAATGATACACATAAAATTAGTGTACGATTACAACATTTAACGGTGACGAAATGAAAGTGGCCAGTATTGGAATGATGGAAGTCATAGATGATGCAAAAATATTGTATTATATGTCGTATATATTCTAAATGTACTGGCTACCAACATAGTTGAAGTGTGTAATATTTCTAGAAGTGAGCCTGACTACAGACAGGATTAAAAATACCTCAGACACCAAGCGAAAAAAAAATTGAAATAAAATTAAAGACATGACAATTTCATTGGTGTTAAGGTAGTCACTTTTGCGTATTTTTTGTTTTTTAATAGAAGTTCTCGCAAATTGTTTCCAAATATTAAACTTTAATGTAATAACCAGTTTTGACTTTGCAAACCAAATCTATTTACAGATTAATAATCTGGAATTGTGGAATTTACCCCAGGCGACCTTCAAACCTCTACCAATGAAAATCATGTCCAGCAAATCGAAGATCTGTTGCTTAAAACCCTCGATTAAAAATTAGGGACCTTGTTGATGCTTTTGGCATTGAAATGAACTTTTCGTCTCAGAAGAGTCAAATCCCAATAAATACTAAATTTTTTAGAAAAACTCTGTCGCGTTAAAATCTGTGAAGAGGCGATTCATTGCTGCCAACGCATTACAAAAAGCATTATTAAAACTTAGAGATCTTGCTGATGATATTGGCATTTCGAATGCACCAGTCAAATTTATTTTAAACGTTGTTTTTGGCCTCAGACTAGTCAAATCCTTATCGGTACCAAAAACACTCAAACTCTGTCACGTTAAAAACTGTAAAGAGGCGATTTCTTGCCAACAATGCGAAACGCATTATTACGTAAGGTATGATTTGCTCTATGCTTATTATCTGGACACAATCAACAGTTGAGGGTTGTAGCATGGTATTGGGTATTGTAATTTTTTCCCACCAATTCATGCTCCCAACAAAGAATATTATTCAGGTGTTATGCGTAATTTCCGTGAAGCTATTTATAACTGTTGGTTTTTGCTCCACAGTAATACACTGATTGCTCGCGAATTCTTCGTCAAAAATTAACAAATATCGCCCCACAACCATCATATTCACCTGATTTATCTCTTTTGGTTATTTCCTAAACTTAAAAAACTGTAGACACCGTTTTGAGTATATGGAAGGGAATGAGCTTAAATTGCAGAGAGTCCTGGAAACCATATTTGGCATGCTTCGAGCATTGGTCGGGAAAAATACTCTGAAGACGATGAAACAGATTTGAGCAAATCAAGATTTTTTGAAAACAACAAAAAAAAAAAAAAAAAAAAAAAAAAAAAAAAAAGGACTTGTGTTCGATTTAGTTTATTTTGCCAGCAAAAAACTTTATTTTGCAGACATTTTCAATAATCACGCCAATAATTAAAACGACTCCTCCAAAATATATACAAATTAAAGTTATCCCTCTATGTACGTGTGATTACCTCTGTACACTGCGATCGATCAAGGATTAAGACAATGAAATATACTTGAGTAAATCAAGATTTTTTGGAAAAAGAAAAAAAAACTTGTCTCCGATTGATCTCATTTTGCCAGGGAAAAAATTTATTTTGCTAACATTTTCAGTATAAATTAAAGTTATACCTCTCTGTACGTATGATTACCTCTGTATACTGCCAATGATCAAGGACCAAATGGCAAAAATATTTGAAAATTCTGTAAATTCCTCATTTTTCAAATGGTCGGTTTAGTGAAGGTGATGAGGATTTTTTTCTTCCGACGTATTTACACAAATTGTGACGCATACGAACGTCATAATCAATGTAACGACTAATGACAAGGTAAGCGGACGAGTCAAAAACGCCATTTTTTCCACTTGATAAGCTGTCTTTACCCCGCTACCCACTAAAAGTTCTTATTTTTTTATTATTAGGGCTGTTTTATTCAAAATTCTGTCGTTAAAAATTACAAGCAAAATTTGTGAGTTCTCCAAAGATCGTATACTTAGTATACTTATAGAATACTGGTGGATATGACGTCACTTCCCATCCAAACTCCAATATTTTTTGCCAAGTCAGCAAAAATGGCTAAAGTCTAGCGGTGTCCTGATGGTGTTCAATTTACCAATTCAGGTCTTTTTTATTCCAGAGCTTCTTAAAGCTTCATTAGTTGTTGGCAACAGACTTTAGAATTTATGGCAGAATTTTTAACTGGTTCAAAATTAACTACTCCCTTAAAATCCCACAAAATTGATAATAGTTAACCTTAGTAAACCTTTAGTTAACCTTTAGATGCAATTCAGATTTTTGATGAAGTTTGAACGCATTCATCTTGCTTAGTCCAGGGTCTCTTTTGATTCACACTTTGGTTATTCATATTTCCTCCTCAGAGACAATACAATATTTTTGGTTGTATTCACTTCATTGTTTAACCGCTAGATTTCTTTTAGCTCTTGTGGATCGTGCTTTTCAATTGGTTTTCAATAGTCCTGTGTGGCACTTTCAGTTTCTCTTCAGCTTACAATACAGAAAACTGTCAGCGCAAATCGATACGGTTTTGTTTTTATATTCATCAACTTTGGTTGGCCTATCTCTAATATGGTCATGTGCGAAATTTCCACAATGGAATTTTGTGAGCCAATGTTTTTATGCGAATTCTGTGCCACAAATATTCTGATGTGCTTCCTAGGCTTTGTTGCCCTTTCAGAAAAAAAATCAAATATGGCAAAAATGGTCCTTTTGAGAAAGGCTTCCATTCGGAGAAATTAAAATGTTGTGAAACGCCACAAATCAAGGTTGGAAATGTCAATTTAATATAATTTAATCTGCTGATCTAAAGCAATTCAAAAATAACAAACGAGCCATCTACAGGGTTGCCCATATTCGACGGACCCATGTTTTTAAAAAAAAATCAAAGAAAAAAATAAAAATTTGGCGGTTGGCAATCTTATTCATTTAATTTGTTCCAAGTAGATTTGTTTACATCAATTTTTGAATATGATATCTCTCAAATGGCCGCCTCTGGCGTTGATGGCGTATTGTGCCCTTTTTGCAGCATTTTCCATCGTTTTCGCCAACATTTCGGCCGGAATAGCGGCTATTTCTTCACGAATGTTGTCCTTGAGCTCTTCTACGGTCCTTGGCTTGTTAACGTAAACCTTTGACTTCAAATGTCCCCACAAGAAGAAGTCAGCGGGCGTCAAATCGGGCGAACGCGGTGGCCAGTCCAAATCACCACTTTTCGACATCAAACGGCCCGGAAACAAATTCTTCAGAAAATCGATTGTTATGCGTCTTGTGTGCGGTGGAGCGCCGTCTTGTTGAAATCAGAACTGCCTCATACGCTTTCGACGAATAATTGGCATCACAAAATTGGTCATCATGTCGCGATAACGCTCCTGGTTGATGGTAACAGCATGGCCATTTTCGTTTTGGAAGAAAAACGGCCCAATGACCGTTTTCGCACTAACGCCGCACCAAACTGTGACTTTTTCGTCATGAAGAGGCAATTCTTGAATCTCCTGAGGATTTTCAGTGGCGTAAATAAGGCAATTTTGCTTATTTACGGTCCCATTCAATGTGAAATGGGCTTCATCGGACATGATAATTTTGTTCCAAAATTGCTCGTCATCATCGGCCATTTCGATGACTCGTTGGGCCCATTCCAATCGACGAGGCTTGTCCGCAGGCAACAATCTTTGCGTCAACTGAATTTTGTACGGGAACAAATGCAAATCAACGCGAATAATCCGTTGTAAAGTGGACCGAGCCATGCCCAACTGCTGAGAACGGCGTTTTTGGGATGTTCTTGGGGACCTCTCAACACCTTAGTCGGCTTTTATTTGGCCTCTTCGGATTAGAAAGAGCCTCACCAGTCGAAAATTTTTCGTATAAACGCTTAATGGTGTTCTTAGAAGGCGCACTTCTCACATTTTTTAATATTTTAAAAGCACGTTGAGTTTTCACAATTGACTTCTTCTGTTGAATGTAAATTTCAACTATTTCAGAGCGCTCGCGTGGCGTGTGTTGTTCCATGGTAAAAATCTGCTTGGACTGACGCTTCAAACGCGGTATGTCATTAAGCGATCTGACATCTCTGTCAAAAGTTATGGCGTTGCCAGATGGGTCCGTCGAATATGGGCAACCCTGTATGTGAAAAAAAAGAAATTACTTCCTTGCCACCACTACATAAAATCCAGAAACAGTGTGGAGTACGGCAACGTCTGATGCAAATAATAAGATATCTATCTTTAAAAAAGCACTTTATTACCTATCTAAAATCGTTCGCAAAAAAATAAATATTAATCTGTATAGCTTTTATTTTCAAAGCTTAAGCAAAGGGCAAATGGACCACAGTTTGGTCACCATTAGTGCAGCGCACATATTTTAGTTTATGTCACACCAAAAATTGACCCTCTACTCCGCATATTCACAGTGTTGAAACAACGTCAATGACTTAATTAAGTCAAATAAATAGTGGGCACATATTTTTTCTCAACGCAAAGTTTGTTTAACAAAAAAAAAAAAAAATAAATAAATAAAAAAAAAAACTTAAATAACATTACACCTCAAAAAATGTTATAATAATTGCATCGCCCGCACTTACACGTACCACAATTCTGGCATTTCACGGCATCAATTGTCAATTGATTTTGTGGTCGACTTTTTTGTTTTAGCACTTTTTTTGCCTCAATCTGCTCACTGTCCCATCCCACTGATTGTTTTAACAAACAGCAACGAGGCATCGAGTGTTTTTTAATACATATCTGTGCGTGCGTGTGTGTGGCTACGTATGCATGTAGGTGTTGGCTGTGCTCTATAAAAAAAAATCAACAAATTGGTTAGAGTTACGCCCACTTACGCCTTTCGCACCTGTAGGTGTTTGTATGTTTTAGTGTTAGTGAATATTCATAGTTTTATCGAAGTATTGAAATTGTCCGTCTGTTGATTGTCGATTATTGGACTCTGCTGATTTTTCACCCTCCTTTAGCCACAATCATGTTGACCAAGTTTGCTATGTTTGTTTGTGTTTTGTTTTGCGTTTAGTCTGATTCTAGTAAAGAATTATTCGCGTTTTTGTTGCAAGACCGCATTTATTTTAACACTTTTGTTAAACAACTGACAATATTTACTTTGGCTAACCAAAGTGTTGATTTTAATGAAAATATGAAACAGAATAAACCGGCACGTTGCGAATAACAGAATATGGTGTAATTTATCACAAAAAACTGTGTGTGTGAGTGTATACCGCACTTAGTTTTCTATTCAGAGATTGGAAAGGTATAACTGAGGTTGGTTACAGACGGCAAAATTACATTCTACTCCCATAGCACTATGTATTCGTATAAGTGCAATATGTATAGGAGTTAGGCTTTGAAAAGGAAGGCTCAAAAGTCCCACTATTCCATATCAAACTTGGTGATATTTTTTAAGTACCTCGTTATCAATTAAATTCTCACAAAATTTAAGAACAAGCTAAATGTTAAAGAACTGTTGACAAACAATGGAATAAAGGTAATTTAATTGGATGACTTTAATTTTGTTTTGCAAATATTAATTTGTGATACTGAAAAAGGAAATCGGTTTGTTAACCATTTACAAAATGTATTTACCACAAATATATCAACTGGTATAATTGATTTGCCACCCGTCGTTGTTGATGCAGCTGCACTGCTAAGATTTGAGATTCGGGAGATTGAAAAGGCCATAAATAACTTAAACTCCAACAAGGCCCGAGGCGTTGATGAAATCAGGAACAAAATGTTCTTAGAGCTACCCCGTACAGCAGTAAGATCAATTCTTTTTATTTTCAATGTCAGTTTGCGACTTCAATACTATCCTCCAGAATGGAAGATCTCACTAGTCACAATGATACCTAAGCCAAGCGAAGATCATGCAAAGATAAAATCATATAGACCAATTAGTCTATTATCGGACATGTCAAAACTTGCTGAGATCTTATTGAGATCTAAATTAAACTCAACACTAATTGAGAATGAATGTATATCAAATTATCAATTTGGATTCAGAAAAAAACATAATACAATCGAACAAACACACAGACTAGTAAATGTCGTTTAAAATGCTTTTGAAAAAGACAAATTTTGTTCCGCTCTTTTCGTCGACGTTTCTCAAGCCTCCAATAAGGTATGGCGCGAAGGCTTAATACAGGGTGTCCGTCGGGAATGTATACCACTTTGTATGTTTATAATTTTTAGCTAAATGAAAAAGAATTGATCTTATATTGATAAATGTTTCACTTAATGTCGGCAATTATGTATGGAATACAATATCAGATATATGTCTGCCTCTATTAGCCTCACAAATACGAGCTCTTTTGAGCACATTTTTCATTACATTCTCACACATTTCACGCGGTATTTCATTAATTTCATCACGAATATTTTGTTTGCTCAAGCGTTTCTGGTTTGTTTGCATAAATCTTGCTTTTCAGAAGTCCCCACAAAAAGAAGTTCGAAGCTGTCAAATCAGGCGGCCGTGCAGGCTAATCAACATCACCATTTCTTGAAATAACTTATTGTGGAAAGAGGTCTTGTAGAAATTCCATTGTAATCCTGGCTGTATGCGAAGCCGCACCGTCTTCTTGATACCACATGTTAATTAAGCTCAAAGCCTGCAGTTGTGACGTTAAAAAGATTTCAGTCATATCACGATATCGCTCCCCATTGACATCCTATTGGCATATGTACGGCGGCGTGAATGGTCTTGTGGAAGAAGTTCTCGTGGCAACTGAATCTTAAATGGAAACAAATGCAAATCCTTGTACAAAATTGTGGCCAAATTTATTCTTTGAAGAACAAACTCCTGAACACGGCATCGAATTGAGGTTAATGGATTGTCTTGAAAACTATCTTGAGCAGCAGTAATGTTTTCAGCCGATTTTGCAGTACTTTGTGGACAATGCTTGGCCCTAACAGCTACAGACCCTCTTTCTTCGAAATCATTCACAACACAATAAATTGTGTGTCTTGTTTGCAAGTTGTTTCTCCCAAAAATTTCACGTAACTTTCTCATCGTCACAGTAATCGATGATTGATTTTAATAAAATGTTTTAACGATTAAAACACGTTGGTTCATCGAATATTTTTTCATAAATTAAATTTTCCACGTCTCTACTTCACTGCTGCCAAATATGAGCTGTCAAGACTAATTTTTACCAAAATGGCGGCAAAACAAAGTAGTATACCTTCCCGACGGACACCCTGTATATAAATTGAGGCAATATAAACTGTAAACACGCCTAAGCTATTATAAAAGTACTTAATTGACCGAAAATTTATTCTTAAAGGAGGAAATCTCTTAAGTTCACCTAAGCCAATTGAAGCCGTAGTTCCTCAAGGCAGCATTTTGGGGCCTACTCAATATTTAATTTATACATCAGGCATGTCAAATAATGATCAAACTCATACATCAACTTTTGCTGATGATACAGCTTTTCTTAGTTCTCATGAAAATCCTCAGGAAGCATCCCGGCACTTGCAGAATCACATTCATCACTTGGAAAATTGGCTAAAGCAATGGAGAATAAAGGTTAATGAACAGAAATGTACACATATAACATTTGCAGTGCGTAGAGAAACTTTCTTCTACTATTCAAATCAACAACCAAACAATAAATCAGTACCCCGTGGTTAAATACCTTGGTACACAACTTGATCGGCGCCAACGCAAATGAAATTGAAAGCAACTCAACTAAACTGGCTTATGGGCGGAAATTCTACCTTTAAGTTACTCTACTCTTTCTCTAAAACCGATTTTAAAACCAATATGTTGCTATGGCATACAGTTATATATAATACCGGGTGAATTTTTAAGATTTAAGTTTTTCAGGTTGGCAGCACTGGTTTGGAATGGCGTCCAAACGTCATCTGTCAAAGTGAAAAGTGTACAGTATACTCTGCCATTTCATCATGGAAAAACTAACAAACGAGCAACGATTGCAAACCGTTGAAATTTATTATCAAAATTCGTGCTCTGTGACAAATGTGCATCGTTTGATACCACCATTTTATGGTCGTCATAATCGATCTACTGAATCAACAATTCGTGCTGTTATCTCCAAATTTCGCACCAAATTTACTTTGTTGGACATAAAACCATCGACTGGCATGCGTAGAGTGCGCACCGAAGAAAATATTACAGCCGTAGCGACCGGTGTTAATGACGATCATGAAATGTCAATTAGTCGCCGTTCTCAGCGATTGGGCGTGTGTTACTCAACCACAAGGAATTTGTTTTTTTTTAACCCAATTGGCTGAGTTGAACTTGGTTGACATGTGGTTTCATCAGGACGGTGCAACATGCCACACTACTTATGAAACAATGGATATGTTGAGGGATGAATTTGGTGAGCTGCTCATCTCCCGATTTGGTCCTGTCAGTTGGCCCCTAAGATCTTGCGATTTAACGTCTCTCGATTATTTCTTGTGGGGCTATGTCAAGTCGTTAGTCTATGTGGACATGCTGAACACAATTGAAGCCTTACAGGATAACATAATAAGCGTTATTCGTGGAATGCAGACCGAAATGCTCGAAAAAGTGACGAAAAATTGGACCTTCCGAATGGACATTTTGAGACGGAGCCGTGGACAATATTTACATGAAATTATCTTTAAAAATTAAATGGCAAAAACCAATTTATCGATTCCAATAAAAACTTTTAATATATGATGCAAATTTGATTGTTTTATTCAATTTAAAAAAAAAAACTACGATTAAAAAAGCACCCTTTATAATGAAATAAAAGTATCATTATTAATATTGTTTTGAAAATATCTTCACATTTTCACTGACATTGTGAGTAACAGGCAATTAAGATGCGTGTGCTATTGTCCTGGAAGTTATAATATCAAATTGAGTAGCCGCAATTTTGTGTTATGATAAAACCTGTACCAAGAACTATATGTACATATATCCTTCAAATATCTACACTACATTCACACCACATAAAAATTCTGATATCTAATTTCAAGTGAGGATGGCCGCAATTACGTCCGTAACGTTATTTTAATTTCCGTATTTCCTGTTTTTTTATCCTTTCGCTTACATGGAAACGATTCATTGTGCGTAGAATCTTGTGTGTAACGTAAGATCTGTTACGCAGTATATGCGGCACAATGCATTGTATTCAGTATCGAATGCTCAATAAGTTGCCAGCTCGTGTAAGGAGTAGGTTTTAGGGGCGTTATGTTACTATAATTGATCTCTTTTTATTTCGCTGCTCTCACATGAAGATACAAAGTTTTACGCACGCCTATGATACTATCACCATGTCTGCTCCGACCACTTATAATCAAATTAGCTTGTATTAAAATACAGTTCCACTTACTACCAAGCTACGTGTTGCGCCAAAGCTAAGAAAGCAGTCCAAATATTTCATCGGAGGTGCTGACCGAATTTTCCAATTACTGGCCGCAAAAGCATATTTTTTTATAAATTGCAAGAAACCATATGCTTCTTCTAGGCTCTCTCATTTTTGCTTTTAACTTCCTTTATCTACATCAAGGCATGTTAAGATATCAGGATACTTTAATCAGGATGTATTTTAGTATGGATTATAGCTATTCTAACGCCTATGCGATTAGCCGTAATATTGGATATTATTATATTTGAAATATTCTAAAAGAATTACTCAGCGAAAAAAATTCCGGTTTTTGTGTCTAATACAATACGATTAATATGAGCAGCTACAAATAGATTGCGCGAAAAAAAACAACAAAATTGTATAACATCAAATTATAATTTATATTTCGACACGAAAGTGCTGAATTGATATGTGTTCACTACCCTGACAAACCGCAAAAACATCAATAAATTTCAGTTTTTTTTTTCTCTTCTGTGATAATTTCGGCAACCATTTAGACATGACAGCCACATGTCGCCGCTACTGAAATCGCGAGATCTACTGTTTCGATAATAATCAAAGCCATTATTTATTACAGAGCTTCTTCTTATTAAAAAACATAAAATTTTCAAAATTTCACACGGTTTATTTAAATTGTGGACATTTTGTGTGGCATTTAAAGCTCTTCGCGAAGGTTTCAAAAAATTACCTTCAACTTCATTAAAATTCCATACTCAAAATGGAAAAACAAATTTGTATGTTTATCTAGCAAATTACAGTACTGTCATTTATCGCTCTATTAAAATTACACATTAAATATATAACAATTAATTATAGGATTTTGTATCAACCAAATGTGATATTTAGACTCGCATTATTCGGCGGCTCTTAAAGAAAGCCCAAAATAATCAACAAAAAAAAAACCTTTAACACGGAGTGCTGACGACTCTATATCATAGTACGTTCGTATGACATTACCAAATAATATTTTATAAAACTTTTAAATGTTCACACGAAAAGCCAGAGTAATGTTGACTTTATTACCCTGAGAAATTCGTATCAAGAAAATTTCAATTTAATGTTATATTACAACCTTATTTCGTATGTTTTATTTTGACGCTTAGCAGTATGGAGTTTTTGTTTTCTTAGATAAACGAATACGATATCTATGAACAACTTTAGTACGTGATGTGAATTAATTTCTACAGTTAATTCGATATTAAATAATAGTTCCGAGGGCATTAACTAAAGGTATAAAAGTAGTGCATCATAATGTTTGCATGAAGGGAATGAAGTACAAAAGCCAGCATAACTATTGTTGATTATTATACCAGTATATATAAAATTACTACATTGAAGTAATATGAAAGGTGACTTTTAGTACAGTAATGTTGTAATAATTTGAGAGTTGTTGAGAGTGCATAAAACAAATTCACTAATATTTCACAGCAGAGGTGACGACTTTGCACTCTTATTAAATACAGTTATGTGATACCGCACCTCTAAACTAAAAGGTGGCGCATAAGTAACGTTAACGGCGACTATATTGAATGCGTTCTTGCGCATCATTTGGTTTTTACTCATGAACCAATTGCATCTTATATGGTAAAAGATGTAACATATGTAAAATTCTTTGCAAAGGCCGCCTAGACATCTCTAACTGCTGAGAACAACGCCTGGTGGAAGTTTCGGTGATTTCCTCAATACTTGCTTGCACTCGAGCAATGGCCACTTAATTTCGAACTGCACGAGGTCTTCCAGCACGTGGAAGATCACAGACAGCCCCTTGTTGTCCAAAACGCTGAACCAATCGGTAAATTGTTGGAAGGCTAGGAGCATTTCGACCATGAAAGAAATTTCAATATGATCTAAATAATCGAATGCTGACTTTCAAAGTAAAATTGAACAACTTTAGTTCTTTATTCTGTGCTGATCTTTTCAATCATAAATTTCCCAAGTATTATTTAGTTAATTCTGTAAAGACTTAAACAAAAAATGTACTCACCAATCAAATCTTAACATTACTTATGCGCCACCCTATATATTGTTTGGGGCTGGATACAGTATAGAGTCCACATTAAGGGATTGAATGCCAACATTACTAGCGTCATTTGCCAAATAGCACTCGAAATGCTCAAATGCTTCTTCGAAAATTGGAATTTCAGAATGGACCAGGTTGGAGACAGTTACTTTCAGCATTTGGATGAAATAATGAGAAATGTCCGCAAAGAATATTTCTTTCGAATGATAATAAAAACTACTGCATGAAATTTAAATTGTTTATCCTATTTTTTTTTTAAGTACCTATAAATGAAACCCTCTATGGTACTTTATTTTAATTCACCGATACCTTTTTCTGGAATATTATCAATTTTAAGATTCACGTAAATTATGGCGGATATTTTCTTCCAAATGCGCCTTGAAGCTCCATTTAGTGGCTTCAAATTTAGATTTGGTATATCCCTACAAGAAAAAGTCCATAGGGATCAAATCAGGACTGCATGGAAGCCATTTTGTGTCACATCTACTGGTAATCAATTTTACGAACTTAAGACAGATATCTATTGTGGCGATGATTCGTGCTGCTGAAGCCATGTTTCATTGGTTGACAAACTTTGAAAATCACTCATTTGTCTACTTTATAAAGTCTAGCCTTTGATTGGCATCCTATAGCTTTAATTTTTGCACCAATTGAAATTTATAGGAACGCAGCTTTAGGTCTTTATCCAATAAGTGGTGTAATGATGGTGCACATTTAAAGCTCTTAAGCGTTTCCGAGTTGAAAGGTTCGGATTGTCGCGAAAAGACCGATTTAAAACCTCGGTGTTTTCTACCATTCTTGACAGCCTTTGTTTTTTCAGTGTTGTACCGGTTTCTTCCAACTTGCTAACCCATTTTTGAATAAGACGAATGCTTGGTGCATCATTTAGATGGGGAAAATCTGGAATACTACAGAATCTTCTATGCGCTTCAGTCGCGGAATCAACGTTTTTGTAAAATTTTCGAAACACCATAACATATTTTTAGTGTACTCTCTCACGCTCTCAATAAGAGTGACATTAAGCGAATGAACTGGTTTTCTCCACTATATATTGCTTTTATTAAATGAATAACTGGTAACCAGTACAGATATCTCAGTCAGGGGGATTAGCTTACACTTATATAGGTTGATTTTTTAAGATTTAAGTTTTTCAAGTTAGCAGCACTGGTTGTTAATGGCGTCCAAAGCGAAAAGTGTATAAAATACTCTGCCATTCCATCATGGAAAGACTAACAAACGAGCAACGATTGCAAATCTTTGAAATTTATCATCAAAATTCGTGCTCTGTAAAAAATGTGCATCGTTTGATACGACCATTTTGTGACCGTCATAATCGACCTGCTGAATCGTGCTGTTATTTCCAAATTTCGCACCAAATTTACTTTTTTGAACATAAAACCATCGACTCGCATGCATAGAGTGCGTACCGAAGAAAATATTGCAGCCGTAGCGACCAGTGTTAATGAGGATCGTGAAATGTCAATTCGTCGCCGTTCTCAGCGATTAGGCATGTGTTGCTCAATCACAAGGAAAATTTTACACGACGATTTGGGATTGAAAGCCTATAAAATTTCACTCACGCAAGAATTGAAGCCGAATAACCAAAACGTCTAATTTTTGGTGAATGGGCCTTACAAAAGCTCAATGAAACTCCGATGTTTTTGGAGAGCAGCTTATCTCTCGATTTGGCGCTGTGAGTTGGCATCCAAGATCTTGCGATTTAACGCCTCTTGATTATTTCTTGTGGGGTTATGTCAAGTCGTTAGTCTATGTGGACAAGCCGAACACTATTGAAGCCTTACAGGATAACATAAAACGCGTTATTCGTGGAATACAGACCAAAATGATCGAAAAAGTGACGAAAAATTTCCGAATGGGCATTTTGAGACGGAGCCGCGGACAACATTTACATGAAATTATCTTTAAAAATTAAATGGCAAAGACCAATTTATCGATGCCAATAAAATAATATGTGATGCAAATTTAAGTGTTTTATTCGATTTTTAAAAATACTAAGATTAAAAAAATCACACTTTACCTTCACCCACTAGTTCGTTTTGTGTTGCTGCAGAAAATATTCTGAATTAAAGATTAATAACAGCAACACAATTGTTACTTTGTAAAGTCCTCCGTTTGGGAATTACGGAAGGACTGATTTTTGGTAAATCGACCAGTTGGTATATATGACACTATATGGGACGTGATAAATAAAGCGAGCTCAATTTTACTAAATATAGTGTAATTAAAAGAAATATCCGAATCTAGGTATATATAAGTTTATTTAGGCAATTTATTAGGGGGGTACTAGAGAGGACGTAGTGATACCGTCGGTTTTTCACATTTAACCCAGTATTATAATGCAATATAATTGATGAGAATTGAAGTAACTTCATGCTTCGAATTAGAGATAACAGAGGAAAACCAAATTTTATCGAACAAATTGTATAGGAGGTACCAGAATGGGCGTGGCACCATTGTCCATTTTAGTTCTCAGAACCTAGATTACCGAACGTGTAATGTGCGGCGAATTTAGTCTAAATGATTGCAAACCGATTGAAAGATATGGAGGTAAGGGTATATGTGGTTAAAATCGGTCACTTCTATGGAAGGTACCGGAATAGGCGTGGTAAAATATTGATCGATTTTTCTCCTATATTCTAGAGAAATATAGAACAATGTAACGCATAAAAACAATGACTACCACAGCTGGCTAGTTATAAATTACAGAGGACTGACTTAGCTTCGAAAAATCGTTCAACTCATATGGCAAAAGTGCTCCATTTTCATTCTGAACCATACTATGGCAAAAGCTCAAGGAGTGCCAAATTGTACTAAATTTAATGCAAACGATTTGAAGGTATGAAGTAAAATATACATGGTTTAAATTTGTCATTTGAATGGAAAGTACCAGAAGGCATGGGGTTAACCGGTAGATCTTTTTTTTAATCTTACGAGAAAGTGAATTACGGAAAATCGGTCAATTTGTATGAGAGGTACTAGAAAGCCTATTTACGATATAGCCTATTTACGATATCCAACTACTATCTGGAGGAATGTTAGACTGTTAGACTTTAAAAAGTTCCATAAAGGTTTGGGGCAGTCATTGTGTCCACCAGCCAACCAGCCAGACAGACGAGCATCGCTCAATCGACTTAAAAAGTCTTGCGACGCATTTGGTCAAAAGACATTTCGTACTTTAAATGCTTCTTTTTGGATGTTACACTTTTGCCGCATTTAATGACATATACCTATACTTTCATTATAAGTTATTCTCAATAATATCAATTTTGACAAAATCATATCTTGTCTGATTTGTGACAGCTGCGAGCCATATTGTCATTGAAGGTATACTATCTAACTGCCACATAAAATTTCGTTTCAGAAATGTTCACTTCGGATAAATGATATATCGATTTTTATGTTGGTACGGCGAAAAACTGTATTTTGAGAATTTCGCTATAATCCCGCACACAATTAAGGTAATCTGTTAACAGTATATGGGTTCAGTTCCTTTTTTCCCCGTGTCTGGAAAGTTTTTCACAATTGCACTAGTTCGAATGTGTAGACATGGGACAATTTTGCTTAAAATTTCGCCAAGCTCAGTCACTTCATCTCCTAACGTGTTTTCAATGAACACGCCCACGGGTGGACAAATTAGAAAAACCAATTCTCTTGCAACCCACGAATGAGGCATGAGAGAGCTTCTATCATTGGGCAAGCTTGCACGTACTTTGTTGTTAGATTCGCTGTATGGCACATAGTGCTTATTAAATATTCCGTCAGTTTGAGAAACTTTTGTTAAGCTTGTCGATAATTAGGCTACTCAAACTGTTTGTCAGAAATATCGAAGTGGCCACCGATTAAAGAAAGATTTTATGATTGCTCCGGGGCTCGGGGCTATGCACGACAGTCCGGTTTACAAAATATAGAGAAAAATGGATCAGGCGTA
This sequence comes from Philornis downsi, assembly GCA_019455685.1. Lineage (NCBI taxonomy): Eukaryota > Metazoa > Arthropoda > Insecta > Diptera > Muscidae > Philornis > Philornis downsi. The sequence continues at coordinate 1,079,037 of JAHXMU010000131.1, read as the reverse complement.
CGGACATACTTAAACCCACATAGATTTTTACGACGAATTTGTTAAGTTACAACGTCAACCTTTCTACTTTTTCTTTTTTTTTGTTAGTTTCCAATAATGAAATTTGAAAAATTTATGCTATTATGTCATAACACAAAGGCGGTCCCAAAACTATCCGTTCTAATAAAGAAGGCACGAAAAAGTTGAGAAAAATTTTCTTTATTTTTCAACATAATTTCCTGTACTTCTTCTATACTCTGTTCATAGTAAGAGCTGTCAAACTCCTTAAAATAACCATCAACCGCAGACTCCAACTCTTCATTGTTGCCAAATTTTTTATCACCGAGTCATTTTTTCAAGTTAGAAAATAAACACTAATCCAAGGGAGCTAACTCTGGTGAATAAGGTACGTGATCAGGCAACTCGAACTTTAATTCATTAATTTTTGCCATCGCGTGCATGTGTGAACTGGAGCATTAATTTGATGAAACAACACTTTGTTTTTCGCCAAATGCGGCATTCTTTTCATAATTTCATCACCTAAATGCTGCAAAAAATCAGCATAATATTCGAGTTCCGAAGATAATTAGTAAAAATAATTCCATGTGTTTCCCAAAAAAAATAGACGCCATGACCTTGCTTGCAGATGGAACTGTCTTCACGGTTTTCAGACACGATTCTTCTATTCCAGTTCACGGCTTTGATTGTTCTTTTGTCCCAGGTGCAAAGTGGTGATCCACCGTCTTATACACGGTTACAAATTGACGCAAACATTCGGCTTTATTGCGATGAAACATCTGAAACTGTAACATCTTCACGACGCTGTTGTTGCTCTAAGGAAAGCGAGCGCGGCACCCACCTTGCGCACGGCTTTTTCATCTTCAAATTTTCGGTTATTTCAGCTAGCTCACGTACCTGCAGAAGACGATCATTCAATACCATTTTGTGGATATTCTTAATCGTGTCTGGCGTGGACACTTCAACTGGTCGACCACTTTGGTGTTCGTCTTGGCAGGTCGTACGGCCTCGTTTAAACTCTGCTACCCAATATTTTACAGTCATAAACAAAGGAGCAGACTCCTCCAGAGTAGAATTTAGGTCGGCTTTAATATTGATTAGACTGAGACCTTTCAAATGAAAATATTGAATTGCATAACGGTGACCAATTTTAAAAAAGTATTAAACAACTTAAAACATATGTTTTATAAGGTTACCACTCTTCATTAAACAAATTTTTTTCAAACTACAGGCATCATTTATACGTCAATCCGTCAAGTTATAGGGCCGGCCTCGTATGTTTGATAATATGTTTGCAAAATTGTGAAATTTTGAAATTACAATGCCAAAATTTAAGCTGTTTCGATTTTTTTTTTTTTTTTTTTTTTTTTTTTTTTTTTTTTTTTTTTTTTTTATTATTTTACTTCTATCATACATACAATTAAAAAATGTTTAATAGATTTTAGTAATTACATAGGTTGAGTTAAAACTAAAAGTATTGCAGCAAAGGAAGATATTTTATTTTTCAAATAATAATCTTTGTCTATGAAAGAGAAAACAATTAAAGGAAAAAGATAGCATAAAACCTTTAGGAAGAGATATCACAGTTATTCTTCTAGATTCTTCAACAATCTATGATGCGATAGCCTGTTTTGATTCTCGAATTTGTCATTGATTTTGCCAATGTAAGTATGTAACATATCCTCCTTGAAACGATCATGTATGCGACGGGTTGAATACCTCATGTTTAAGCCATGTATCTGTTTTAAGTTCTTGTTTTGGATGACTTGGAGTTTCTTCAAATGACTTTTCGCACATCTTTTAGACCAGACCTGATAGCCATACATCATGATTGGACGAATGCACATTTTGTAAATGAGCAATTTATTTTTTGAGTTTAAATGAGATCTACGGTTAAGTAAAGGGAATAACGCTCGTCCACATTTTATAGCTTTGTCTGCCGCACTTAAAACATGTTCTTTAAAGTTCAAGTGTTTGTCAAGTATTAATCCCAGATATTTCACTGAATTTTGCAAAGGAGTATCAGTACCGGCTATATTGAGTTTGAGCAAGGGGTTACGTTTTGGCGATTTGTTGAAAGGGAAAATTATAGCTTGTGTTTTTCCTTCGTTTATTTTTATTTTCCATTTCGTGAAATATTTTCCAATATGAGCTAGTGATTTCTTCATATTTTTAACAATTGCATTTGAAACTTTTCCACTTGACATTATGGCAGTGTCATCCGCATATAATGCTATAGCCTCATTTTTAAGCAATTTAAAATCTGATGTGAATATGGCGTACAAAGTCGGAGACAAAACCGAACCTTGCGGTACACCAGCTAGGATTTTTCGGGGTGCGGACTGCTCTTCGTTGACACTAACAATAAATGATCTGTCGGCCAAAAAACTTCTTACCATCTTTTGTAAATAAACGGGAAATTCAAATTTGTTAAGTTTATATATTAGACCATCATGCCATATGGAATCGAAGGCTTTTTCTATATCTAGAAAAACCATTCCAGTACTTTTCCGATGTCTTTTGTTGCTTAAAACCGTATTTACAATTCTTTTTATTTGGTGTATTGTCGAATGCTGTTTCCGGAAGCCAAATTGTTCCTCTTTTAAAACCAAGTTATTTTCCGCGTGTTCCTTTATTCTTTCCAGAATTATCTTTTCAAAGATCTTGTCCAGACAGTTCAGCATACTAATTGGACGATAATTTTTAGGGTTCTTGGAGTCTTTTCCACTTTTGAGGACCGGAACAACTTTAGCTTTTCTGAAAGGCGCTGGAAAATAGCCATTCTTTAGGCACCAGTTAAAAGCTTTCATTATAATATCGAAAACTACGTCAGGCATTTTCTTCAAAAGTATAGGTTTAACTCCATCAAGGCCTGGAGCTTTATGATTTTTTAAACCTTTTACAAAAAATTTTACTTCGTCCACAGTAGTTGGACAATATTCGTCTGTTGAAACTATTTGTCTGTCAAGCCATTTAATATGTTTGGCTACGCTTGATTCCTTCGATGAAATTACATTTAAGGTAATTTTGTGTGATTCTTCAAAAACGTTGGCAATTATATTAGCCTTTTCTGTATTATTATGCACACTAGCGCCATCTCTTGTCAATGCATCAATTCTTACTTTAGTGCCTTTCATGGCTTTGGTTAACAACCAAAACTTTTTATTACCAGGTGGCAGCGATCGCAAAAATGAATTCCAGCTGATGTTTCTATCATTTGTCACATGGAATTGTACGAATTGATCCAGCTGTTTAATTACACATTTCAGCGTATTTCTTTCCGTGATATTTTGTGACCTTTGTAATCTACGGCGAAATCGATTTCGTTGTCCTATCAAATATAGCGTCAACCGTGAGAGTCTTTTTTGCCAAAAGTCTCTCTCAATAACCGGAATTTTTCCTTCAGCTAGTTTGATTATTTCTGTAATTTTTGACAGTATATCATCGACATTTAGGTGAGTTATTATTGCAGAGTCTAAGTTATTGTTTTTAATAGTATCATCTACAAATTTTCGTATTGCATTCCAGTTTGCTTTGTTGTATTGTAGCACTTGCGATGATTTTGTGTTCACCTGACCAAAAATGCGGCAAGTCACAGGAACATGGTCCGAAGCAAATAGATTTGGAAGCGTTTCCAAATGTGATAAATTCAAAGAAGTATTGGTGAGCAGTAAATCAACTACCGATGGCAACTGAGGGGACTGACGTTGTGTAAATCGCGTAAAATTGTTTGGGCTGTATATATAAAAATTAGAATTTAGTTGATAACTAAATAAACATCTTCCGGCTGCATTGTTGCGGTGGCAGTTCCAACTTGTGTGATGTGCATTTAGATCACCAAAAATTAGATATTCGTCGGATGATCCTGTTATTTTCTTTAAATCATGATTAAATTGTGCTGAGTATTTTGGGCAATAGGCTGATGTCAGTCTCACTGGCCTTTTATTTATTTGTACAACGATGGAAATATTTTCTATAGATGAGGTATGAATTGTCGGTATACGCTGGTGGGGAATTCTACTATTTATTGCGATAAGAACGCCTCCTCCATGAGTTGTCCTATCTTCCCTGTAGACCTTGAAATTTCTTATTTTGAATTTGTGGTTTGGCTTCAAGAACGTCTCATTTAATAGAACAATGTCGATTTTTTCTTCATTTACGAAGTGTTCTAATTCCAAAATAGAAGAAGGATTTGTTATACCTTGTGCGTTCAAGTGCATAACGTGAAGATCGTATTGATTTTTTAACTTATATGACATGTTTAAGCATCATACCAAGTACTCTCATTTTGTCATACTTATTCTGACATTTTTGTAATGCATCAATTGCATCAAAATATATTTGTAGGATTTGCTCATTGGATATGTCATCATCTGAATTATTTGCATTCGATTTTAACTTCGAAGCATATGAGTATGCATTGTTACCGTTTCCATTGCCAGTACTATTGTTAAATCCAAGTGGAACCTCGCCTTCAGTGGATGCAGGAACAAAAGAAATTGGATATTTTTTATATCGATTTGGTCTTGTGACTTTTCCACGGATATCCAAATACTCCCTACGAAGCGGACAGTTTTTATCGTCAGCTCTGTGGTTGACATTATTTAAGTCTTTCTTAATGCAATTGTGACATTTATAAATAACAGGACCATTTTCAGGTGTTTTGTTTAGTTGACACGTTGAACAGTCATGAGATCCTCCGCACAGAATGCAAATAACTTTTCTATAACAATTTGATGAACCGTGACCATACATTGCGCATTTGGAGCATTGAGTAGGCCCACGTTTTCTGCGTAGAGGATTTTTCCAGTGAACTACGATGCCACAAAAGTATTTAATCTGTTTCACTTCTCGTTTACTCACTTGATTTTTGTTGAATTTAATCATGTATAGCGCATCATCCGGATTACTTCGTTTAGTCTGGATCTCTTTTATGGAAACCGGCTCAATATTAAATGTAGTTTTGAACTCCTCCATAATATTGCCGATGCTAAATTTTGGTAATCCAAAGAGCATTTGTTTAAATTTCTTGTCATCAACAAGCGGATGTGTGAAGAATGTAAAATCCATCGCTTTCAGTTTTTTAATAGCTTCCTCGTAATCACTCAGCGTATTTGGATATACTTTTGTCCCAATAGACATTCTTTTGTACTTACATCTCTGACCCAGAAGTCCGATGAGAATGGCAAATTTATGGCAGGTATCAACCACTATGGGAGGAACTTTTATCTTCCTGTGTGCTATCTCGACACTTTGCACGCTGTCGTCGTCATCCAAATCGGAGAGACTTTGGTATCTATTGGAACTGGTTGATGTTGCAGGTTTCGTCTGTTTAAATTTGGGGTTGTTTCCCCACATTTTTTTGCGTTTCGTGGCCATAATAATATTATAAATTAATTGAAAAATTTGTAGTCAAAAAAATCAGCTGATAATTAGCACGTCTATATGCTTCAAACGTCAGCAAACGACTCAACTGTTTCGATTTCAGTGTTGAACACAAAAAGCAAAAATTGTTGATAATAACAATACTGTCTGGTGGAAAATTTAGCTTCAAATTTATCGACAATTTTTTTATATGGGGGAACAAATTTTGCCACTTTGCTTATCAAGTTGCTCACTTGTTTTTCATAAGCACATATCTGTAAGTGGAATGACTTATCTTTTCAAAGAAAATAATAATTTCTTTCATATAAGAGATACAAATTGCGTGTTCATTCATTACATTATTTTCGTTTTTACCTGTCACATTTCAAAATTCCCCACGAACAGATGGTGATGCAACATTACGCAATAGTTCGGCGTGTGCTACGAACCATTGTTGCTGGCTGGCTACACCTTTCGAAAATGACCTCTACCATTTGAAAAGAATCACTAAGTATTCTACTCACTTATTTCTGTTGCTCGCATTGTTACAAAACAATAAAAATTATTATTTATGAGTCCATAAAGAAAAACTACCCAGCAACAAGAAAAAAACAGCAATTCATAACCTAAACGATCTTTTGACAGATTCTTGTGTTAAGTGATCATAAATTTATGAAACTAAAAGTCGATCGTAAACATGTTCAAACTGCCTTTTGCAGCAACAGCGACAATAAAAAATCCTTATAGGTTATGGTTAGAGTAATCCCCAGAGATTGTTTTCATGGACTAGTTTTAACAGTTTGTGTCTTAGCTGTTGTAAGTTAGAACTGCGTGTGGTAGGACCGTTGATGCTGTCAGTGTGACTGGCTCTTGTCTTTTAATCGTTTCTTAGTTGACTGCGGACCAAGTACAAAAGAAGAATGTGGTCAAGGTTAATGATTTGAAAGACCTTGTGTTTAATATTTTTTGGCCACTATTGTCTATTGTTTTCAGATCATTATTTGTCGTACTTATTAATTTTCATAATTTCGCAACAATAGCATGTTACACTTATTGTTGTCGCAATTTGTCATGCTCTGAATGAAGGAGGGGAGGAAAAACAATATACTAGCAAGCACTGTTTCATATTCTAATAGAAATAATTAAAAATGAATCCATTTTTTGGATAAAATATTTATAACATACAGGGTGGCGCAATAGAACGTGCATATTGCATCATCTTTTTTTGCGGGGTGGAAAAGGCGCGAGCGGGGGGGGCACCTACATCGTTGGGTTGGCGGGCTCATGGAGTTTTAGTCACTATGAATCACTTCGACGGGAAGCGTCGCGCATTTTGCGTGCGCGCATTTTACGAGAACACTCGTTCATATATTGCTTCTAGGCGACTATATTGTGCTGAATATGGATTACGGCGAATTAGTGAAGCTTCGAGTGCTAATTTAATTAAAATATGGGTAAAGCGTTTTGAAGAGACCGGTTCAACATTTACCTATAAACCACAAGCAAATGGTCGCCCAAGAACATCTAGGACCGAAGACAATGTTGAGAGAGTTATGGAGTCAGTACGAGGAAATCCACAAATGTCGACTCGCAAAAGATCGTCTGTCTCACAGTTATCGCGACGAAGTTTGCAACGAATTTTAACATTGGATCTTCAATTGCATCCATATAAGCTGCAATTAACACAAGAATTGATAGAGTCTGACTTCATAGCAAGGCTCGCTAATGAAATGCTTAATCGATTTTCCAATTTTGACAATATCCTTTTCTCTGACGAGGCTCATTTCCTTATGAACCGTCAAAATTGTCGTTACTGGAAGAGTGAAAATCCCAATATCAAACACCAGAAACCATTGCATAGTCCAAAAGTGACAGTATGGGCAGCAATCACTGGCAGAGGAATAATTGGTATTTTTTTTTTCTAAAATGCGCGGGGCCAAAACTTCACGGTTAATACGGAACGCTATGTTGAGATGTTGGACGGATTTTTGGCTCCAGAAATTGAAAGTTTAAGAATAGTGAATTCCAGAACTTGGTTCCAACAAGATGGAGCTACCTGTCACACATCAAATGACTCCATGGCGGTGGTGAAGCAGATGTTCCCTGGCAGACGGATTTCGAAAAGAGGTGATATCCAATGGCCCCCACGTAGTCCAGACTTGACGCCTCTTGACTTTTTTTTTTTTGTGGGGATACCTCAAACACAAAGTCTACAGTAATAATCCAAGAAACATCGTTCAGCTCAAGGAGAATATCCGTGGTGAAATGGCAGCCATTACAGCAGTATTACTGAAGAAAGTTTTCAATAATTTTCGTTTGCGGTTACAGGAGTGGCGTCGTAGAGAGGGTCACCATTTAGATGATGTTATTTTTAAAAAATAAACTCCATTTGTTACTCTACAATGCCTTAGATTTATTTTAACCATACCTTTTGTATTTATTTTTTAATCTATTTTTTAAATATGCACGTTCTATTGCGCCACCCTGTATAAACAATGATCAAATTGCTTCACTTTTTTGTGTTTCCAATTGAAATTGAATATTTCAATGTACAATAATAATATTCGAATTGATTCTACTACAGAACAGAATTTGAGATGCCAAGAAACAAGGAATCATTTTACTTATATCGAGTACAGATCACTGAAATATATTGTTAGTATCTCCATGCGTTAGTTTTAGATATAGAAAGATAGAGATAGAGAATCCTTTTGAGCTAGTTTTCGACTATTTCGCACATTTCGGGCGGTATCTTGGCGATAACTTGACGAATGTTGGTTTTCAAGTGCTCTAAGGCTTGGAAATTATCGGCGTAAACACGATCTTTGACATAGTCTCACAACAAAGTTTAACGACGTCAAATCACACGATCTTGACTTTCTTGAAACTTCTCGTGTAGAAAAGCCAAACTGGTTATGCTGTGCTGCGTGGTTATATTTGCAGGCCAAAATTCGGTTATGATGAGGCCATGGCGGTGTGAAATTCGATATTTTCGGCAGAGCGGGCATAGCGATTATCCACAGGCCTGACTGACTTGGGGTAGCCGAGAGTGTTAAGGGGATTGGAGGTTTCCTGGGGGGCCAGGGTTCGAATCCAAGCAGAGTCTAAAAAGTCTATAAAGATACCGATCTCCAGTGATGTTTTCGCTTGGTTTGAACAGCTCGTAATTTATAACACCGACCTGGTAGGCCATTTAATTAAACTTAACAAACCAAATGAGTTAAATCAAATGAGTTTCAGAAGTATTTAAGTCGATTGAGCGATGTCTATCTGTCTGGCTGGTGGATCTTCATGATCTTAAAACGATGGACAACCAAATACTTTGCCAGCTGTAAGTGCTAGTCGATTCTGCCATAACCATGAAAGCCAAGCTTAGGCATATGGTAAACATACCATCTTGACACAATAGTGATTTTCTTTTGATGTCATATTCCTTTTTTTGTGTGAATATGTATGATTTTGTGCCAAATAATCGTCAAATGCGGGAAGTATTGACTTTCTTCTTTCAATTGGAGAAAACGGTGGCTGAAGCTTATCGAGAGCTTCGAGATGTTTACGGAGATGCTGCTTTAAGCGAAACAACGTTTCGATATTGGTTCCGTCGCCTTAAAGACAGTGATTTTGGTGTTGACGATCGTTCTCGTAAAGGAAGACGAAATACCTTCGAAACCCGCCAAGCTATTGGATGTGTCGGGAATGAATTAAAAGCAAGGAACTTAGGTTCCTTATGAGTCAAAGCCAAGGGACGTTGAGCGTCGTTTTTTCGCCTTTGAACAACTGCTTCAGCAACAAAAAAGGAACGGGCGATAAAAAAAAGGATTCATTACAGCAATCCAAAGAAAAGAAAGTCATGGGGGCTGCCCGGTCATGCTTTTACGTCGTCGTCTCGGCCAAATATTCACGCTGCGAAGATTATGCTTTGTATTTGGTAGGACCAGGTCGGTGTTATTTATTACGTGCTGTTAAAACCAAGTGAAACCATCACTGGGAATCGGTATCGACTGCAATTAATGCGATTGAGCCAAGCCTGCCAAAGCCTACCAGGAAACGTTCCGTCCGATTATTACTTATTGCGTTTGTTGGCACACGTTCTGGCTGACCAGCAGTTCCACTCATATGATGACATCAAGAAATGGTTAGATTTGTAGATGGCCTCAAACGATGAACAGTTTCGGAATTCGAGTTTTGCCAGAAAAGTGGGGAAAAATAATAGCTAGCAATAATAAAAGCAGCGAGAACTGAGTTGCGCATCTAATATTATTTGAACTTATTCCTCCATATTTTTTTTCCAGGTATAAGAGCTGCAAACGCTATGCTTATATCAAAATTAAGATGTAGGTTTACGCATCCTCAACAATTAAAAAAATTGGAAATTGCCTATTTAAATACAATTTGCAGTTAAGTAGTTTCAGAATTTCGGATTTAGTGAACTTATTTTTTTCTGCTCTATTCTTCTCCAAAACCGGCAACGGATGGTAAATCTATAACTTCTAAATGACAAAGTGCACTTGCCAGCAGCTAGAAAATACCTAAAAAATTAAATCTTTAATTTTTCTGTCTGACTAAGCTAACAAATTTCACTGCCTTTGGACATATAAAGCGTCCCTAAATTTGTAATAGACAAAAATCTAACTATTGCTATAACGGTTAGACTTCAGCACCAATGGCAATGACCTAATCTTTCGCCTACCAATTTGATCTGGGGTACAATAAAATCTTTTACTAATGCCAAACAATGGAAGCACTAATTGAGTTATAAATAGTTCAAAACATTTGAGAAAAAAAAATCACAGAAATCCCATTAGAAGATATGAACAATAGACTATTCCTCACTTATGGACATCAACAGCAACACACAAAAGGAACCTAACGCCAACACCTAATAGCAGATTGGATCCAGCCGCACCGTAATGGAGTTAGAAGCCAAAGGGGCAGGCGAGGCACACTTATGGCATGTGTCCATTATTATATGGAAACTCGTATAAATACGAAGAAGAATATATGGTATTGATCTTTCATTGTGCACCCAAATGCAACACAAAACAATTGTTTTTAGTCACTGGCAACAAAATACAATACTAATGATGATGATATATGAATCTAGGGACCAACAACAGGAACAACGGCAAATATTTAACACCTTGACTATTATAAAATGCAACAAAAACTACGTGGATCCAAAACAATAGACACAGACAGATACACATGGACGGAGGCCAATGAAGTTTTCAGGAAACAAATATTTTTCGAATACAATAAAAATATAAAAATCAATTGAGACATTTAAAATTTGCAGCTTCTTTCTCCACTGGCCGAGAGCGTGCCACAGCTCTCCAGCAGAACAATGGATTTCAGATATTCTTCGGCTTCCACTGGAAAAGTGGCAAAAAACTCGGCATGTGTTAATCCCTTCTACCGGCCAGCCGTATATGTAAAGGAGGGGAATACACGTAGTGTGGTGTGAATGACTATAACACGAATGCACATAGGCAAGGATGCGGACTAAGTGCACGTTGTATGGATTGTGTTGCACATGTACGACACGAGTGTATCTGAATGCAATGGACAGTGGGTGGAAAGACATGTTTTTCGGCTAGCCGTTACTTGAATCTTTTTACCATCTGAATTTGTCCAAATTATTGCACGCAAAATCAAAGAAAAAACCACAAATCTCATAAAGGATACATAACGTCAATGACGTTATAATATAGATATATATTACCATAACTTGCACCAACTTAAGTCCCTTTATCAGTTTTGGTTTATAATTAAAAAAAAAAAAAAAACAATAGAAAAAAAATAAATTTCAAAGCCAGAGGCTAGACAATTTTCCTTTTTTACATTTCAAGTAGGGTGTAAAACAACAGATCGGTAAAACTACACTAATTTAGGCGTGATTAGCTTGTCCGGCTTCAGTCGCAAACTAGAGTGTAGGTTAGGTTAGATCAGTGTGGCAGTCTGAACAGACAGACTCACTTAGACTGTATGGTCCACGGAAACTGGAGACATGAATGTCCCTAATTTCCCCCATTGAATCATCCTGAGCGCCTCAAGAAACTCTTAAATTGGGCAATATCTATATAATCCAGATCTCCTAAGTACCTAAAGAAATAAAAGCCCAGTGGTGATCCCCGCCTGTTCGAAAGGACGGGGCAATTGCAGGGAAGGTGTTTTATGTACTCCTATTCCTCTTCTTCATCCCTTCAGTTCCTGCAGATGTCGCAGTGTGAACACTTCAGATCTAGGCAAGGTCATATCTGTCTGGATTGATTACAGCTTCAGACAGACGCCCACTTACCATTTGCAGCTAAGCATGCCCCATCTCGCAATAGGAGCTTGCAAGTGGCAAGAGACATGCCCACGGACTCCAACTCGGCTAGAGTCTGTAAGGTCCTAGTCTCGTTTGCTCTGCAGTTCCCTGGTATGTTCCTGTAGTCTGGAACCCACATAAGGTGAATATTAAAATGTTGAGCCATCTCGTTAAGAGATCTATGGTTGAGTTCAAGAAGACAGAATTCAGAGATTTAATGGCAGCTTGACTGTCAGAGAATATGTTAATCCCCACCGTGGTGAGGATGTTGTATCTAAGCCATTCTGGAGTAGACCCCGAAACCTACCTGATTATTTAAGTTTGAGCCGTCAGTGTGGAAGCCGATATACAGTTTTGTACCAGGAGTTCTACATTTCCACGTATCTCTATCCAGTATAAGTATGTGGTACTTCTTGTCAAACAGTAGTTTAGCCAGAGTATAATCTATGATGCCTGTTATGTTAGGCTCCATGTTAAGGATCACACTGAGACCATAACCACGGTTTGACCACTGCGACAGCTCACTTAGTCTTACTACCATAGCTGCGGCAGTCTGCATACTAACTATGTCCAGGGGTAGTAAATGCAGACTGTCCAGAATGATGCGGTGCGCACCAGTGATGCACAGACTAGCCATCCTTTAGACCTTGTCGAGAGTCCTACTGTATGTGGACTTCTCAAGAACCCTTCGACCAGACGATAACTCCATACAATATTATCAGTGTTACTACTGCACTGCACAACAAGTGAACAATGCGATGTTTTAATCCCCATTGTTTCTCTATTGCCCGTTTGCATGCATACAGCGCCACTGTGGCTCTTTTCGCCCTATCCGGAATGTTGACTTTGAAATTCAGCTTCTTGTCCAATAATACACCAACGTATTTTGCACAGGAGTTTCAGTACCTCCCAGGGGTATAGGATCCACAGGTGGAATCTTATACCTCCTGGTGAACAGAATCACTTAGGTCTTGTTTGGATTTACTCCGAGACCGTTTTCCCCCACCCACTTCATTACAGTGAAAAGAATGAAGAATGTTTCTGAATGTTCTCAAAAACTTCCCCCTAACTGCTATTGCCACATCGTCTACGTATGCGACAACCTTGACTTCATCCTCCAAAAAAAAAAACAGAATACTGTTCAGAGCGAGGTTCCATGTAGGGAGGATAGAACACTACCTTGGGGTGTTCCCCAACTGACAAATCTGTTCAGGTACGACGACCCTAATTTAGCCCTAATGCGTCGCTTCATAAGATGATCGTACACTAGCCTCCTAATAATGACGTCTACTCCCGGGATTGATAGTACTGCGACTATCGTATCGGGAGAAACGTTATTAAACTTCAGTTCTATATCTAGAAAGGCTAGCAAAGAATACTGCTTGACGGCGAGTGAACCTTCGATGAATGCGAGTGTATGTACGATAAAATTAGAGCGTCTAAAGTTTAGCTGTACGACATACCAGTGCTAAATTAATTGAGATTTGTTTTTGCGAAATCCGTTATTTTGTACGAGAAGAAGTAAAATGGACGTAGTGAGTTCAATCAGGTAGAGTCCTATGTTAGACTATAAGAAAAAAATTATGGTGTGCCGTGTATTCGCAGTTAAAGGAAGTTGAAAGTTATGATATAAATAATATATTAAAGTTGAAGTCTATTTGAATGAGTTCATCTGAAGGGGCAGAGTTAAATACTTTGATATACCCAGTGCTAACATGATATTAAAAATATAACTATTAAGCTTACTATATAGGTAGATAAATAGGGCATACCAACTCAAAATTATATATAAAAGAATAAATTTTGTCCAGGTTATCCAGTTATAATCCTAAGTTAAAGTATAGGAAAACATTATATTGCATAAAATTCTAATGGAGTATCGCATAGACACCTTAAGAGTTATGGTAAGAGCAAAAATTTTGAAATTAGGGATTAGTTTGCATGATGACAATAGAAGGCGTTAGTTAAGTTGCTTTAATATCATAAGTTGTATTAAACAATAGAAAATATCACGCTTTTCCAAATTGTATTTGTGTTCGGAGATTATTGCATCAAAAAGATTTTTTGTTTTTTAAACCAACCATTTTGTAAGAGAAGTATCAAAAATAATGTGGCGATTTCGCTCATTTTTAGTACCAAACACTTGCTTGAAAAAATATTATGCTGGCAAAATTTTATTAGGATCCGGGTTAGACTTTCTATGATTGTCCTGCCATCTAGCCGCCCAGCCAGCCTATCTACAGACAGGCTAGTGGCATCATCGGTCCATTTTTCTTCAAAGACGACCGTGGAAGAGACGTTACCATCAACGGCGAACTATACCGAACCATGATACGCGATTTTTTTTTTTTGCCCCAATTGGCAGAGTTGAACTTGGTTGACATGTGGTTTCATCAGGACGATGCAACATGCCACACTGCTCGTGAAACAATGGATATATTGAGGGATGAATTTGGTGAGCAGCTTACCTCTTGAATTGACCCTGCGAATTTGCTCCCAAGATTTTGCGATTTAACGCCTCTTGATTATTTCTTGTTTGGTTATATCAAATCGTTAATCTATGTGGACAAGCCGAACACTATTGAAGCCTTATAGGATAACATAACAGGCCGAAATGCTCAAAAAAGTTACGAAAAATTGGACCTTCCGAATGGACATTTTGAGACGAAGCCGCGGACAACGTTTACATGAAATTATCTTTAAAAATTAAATGGCAAAGACCAATTTATTCCTATAAACAGTTTTAATATATGATGCAAATTTGAGTATTTTGTTCTGGGTTCATCGAGCACCATATGCGACATAGCTTGTTGACGTAACCACCGGGAGAGAAATGAGGTTCATCGCTGAATCACTACTTTTGTAGTCAGTTTTAAGTATTGTTAAGCTTTCTTTGGTAATGAAAAGATTTATATTCGCAAATGACAAACCTTTCACTAAATAAATAACACTTCAATGATAGGTATTTAACAGCTGACCGCCTTGTCAGGCCGACGGCTTTGTAACCTCTAAATGGACAACCCTATATATGACGCCTCATTTTGTAGGAATGTTCGTCTTGAACTAAATTTAGATGTAGTAGTGTCGTTTGTTTTTGCAAAAATAATAGTTGATACAAATACGAAAATCATTCCTTTGCATCGCATTTCAGCGATGGACTGGTCAAATAACCTTGGGTTCCAGCGGAAAATAGAGTTTCTGGATATTAATTTGTTTGAGAATTTTTATTTCAGCAACGCCCTAAACCGGTCTGGTTATGTGTGCAGTTGCTCCATCTTGTTGGAACCAGTTGCCGTTGAAGTGAATACGTCTTTGGCGCAGTTCTGGGTAAAAACTTCCCCAACATATTTAAATATCGATTCCCATTGACAGTTGACAGTAACACGATTCGTGCGCTACCTTATATAATCAAATTCTGGTTACAACTTTAATTTTCAGAAGCGATAACATCAAGATACAAGACAGTGAATGATCCATTTTCAATAGAGTTCCTCCTTTAGTTGAACAAAATATATACATCGGTATTTACTGAAATCGGTTCATAATTCATCGAAAAAGAGACATCCTGAGTCGTTCGATATATAGGTATATTTTGCATTCTCCACCGCCAATAATTATGAATATTGGCAACATAAACACAAACTCAATGCGGATGTACGATGCTTTTATTATTATATAACTTATGTTGAATTCATAAAAAAGTTTGGTAGACGGTCAAGTGAAACTAGTGAGAAAAAAAAAGGTATATAGAAATATTTTGTTTTCCTACAAATTAATATCATAGAATATTGTTTTAAATTGAACATAAACTTTCAAAAAGCGCAAAATATCACATTTATTTAAGCTTTTTTTCTTTTTCTTCAAAATGAACATAAAGAAATTACAAATTTTTCTTGAATTGCTGTGTTTCTCAAATCGTCAACGCTTTGCCAAACTTCATCAGCCTTCTATTTTTGATGGCATCAGGAAAAAAATGTATTACCTCTAAAATATTCATTCAAGTCCACTGTGCGGTTTTAAATGCTCTTCTCTAAGAGGGATCTAGGGATCAATGCTGTTGTCGTTTTTGTTGTTCTAGTCTTGTAGCATACGAAACAAAACACAAGCAAATCAATACAATTTTGATTGCCATTGACCATTACAAATTGTTGTGGGCGTTAAAAATCCGCTTATGTCCTTTATTTAATTGAATTTGATTTCATGATGCGGATGTTTTAGGCATACAGCTAGCCATCCACCTCTATTTCTGCCGCTGTCACTATTGATGGTGATTTGGGCAGATTTTCGTTGATTTTTATGAAATTTTCTAAATTTTTCGCTATTGTCTGAGTCACATCTTTTGATTTGCAATCAATTCGAATGGGTTTTAACACATTTGTGTTAATGCCATCCGTCTTTTGGAACATCAGTAAAAATTGTTACAATTTAAGTGAAGGGGGCGAAGGGAAGTAAGAAACCGTTGGTCGAAAATGAGGGTGTGTTGACTGACATATGTCAGCAGTTTTTCACACACTACTCACTACTCACGAATTGTTAGACGTGCACCAATTGACCACTGGTCAGGAAGTTTGTAAATTTCTTTAAAACAATAAAGTTATAAGGGTTGCAGTGTTTGATATCGAAAGTGATTAAATGTTGTCTTTGGTGGCAATTCAAAGGGTACATTGTTGAATTGTTATGGATTGCTAATGGCATGGGTTGAAAAATAATTTGTAATCAAAAAAATTAGTGCAATTGTTAAAAGATTTCATTGTTATAGGGTTTAATTAGCAATTGTGTTATACAAAACTGTTTTTATTATATTGAATTCTCAACTAAAAATAATGAAAATTATGTTTTCTTTTTTTTAATTTTATATCTGTGGCGTTTAAGATTGATTACGACAGGAAATCAAAATATGTTCTGTCGAAAAAAATACCAGGAACTGACCATTTCATAAATGTTATTTTTGCCACTAAGTTGCCACAACCTTCCTATATACTAATGTGAGGTTTGAGCGTGATGTGTCATTTAGTTTCTATTTACAGTCTTCGAATTTGACAGTTCACCTCTAATGTGTTTTCCGATTTTTACAATGGATAACATTTGTTTTTAGTAGTGTAGTTTTAGATAACAAACTAAGCTTTAACTGTCATGTGGATAATGTAGTCCGGCGTTTAAATTATTCACTGCGAAGTTTTTATAACACTAGTTTCATGTTGCCTAGATCGATTAAGGAGAAATTGGTTCATGCTTATATCATACCTAGTATTTTATATTGTTTAGAGCTATATAGTGGCACTAATAAACAAAATATGAGAAAAATTCAGATGGCGTTTAATGGAGTTTAATAATAATAACAGAGTTTAATAGAGTTATAAGATATTTATATTCAGATATTTATATGAGGCGTCATATTCATATAACACCATACGTTAAGCATTTCTTGGGCTGTAGTTTTAAAAATTATATCGATTTGAGGTCTTTGTTGTTTTTATATAAAGTTTTTCGACTGAGTAGTCTTCAAATTCTTTTTAATTCGTTTAATTTTTCACACTCGCCATAAGCAGCTTCTTATTCTTAAAATAACCGCACTCATGGGTCGTGCCTTTATAGTAAGAGTAGCTCCAATTTACAATTTACTACCAAGCCATTTAAAAAGTTTTTAATTATGTTCTGATTTTACAAAATGCACAATCTGTAACACTTTCAGACTTTACTGTAAAATTTTGTTGTCAATTAAATTGTGAGCGGCCTTTATTACATACCGATTATCTAATATTTCCAGTTTATATACCGATTAACTTTCAGCTTCTGAATTAGTCTTTTTTCATATTTTTTTTTTTTTTTTTTTTTTGTCTTAAATAATCACCATACATTCTTTAAAATCATATTGTATTTTTATAAATTTTATATTTAAATTTTAGTACGGGTTTTTTTTTTAACTTGTCATATTGAGCAGATCCAACAGATCCAATAAATGAACTGTTGCATATTGTAATTTACTTATAATTGGCCGGAAAGCTTTAAATTGCAAGCCAAAAAAATAAATAAAAACAAAGATGCTCACCCGTTGTAAAGAAGAATTGTCTCCAATTTTGAATTAAAAATTGAATTTTGTGTGCCGATTATTTAAATGTTTTTCAAAAGGCTTACAGCTTTATCGAAAATACAAGCATCTGAGTGGTACAGTGTGTTAAAAAGCGGTCGGCATTTGGCTCGCTCTGATCGGCCGTTAACGTTTTCAACTGAAGGTTGAACATCGATAAAGTGAAGGAAATTTTGTGTAAGGACCGTCATTTAATAAATGTAGATACTGAATATTATGGGTCTCTCGGACCGATTCGTATCATTTTATACGATATTTTAGGTATAAAAAGCGTTGCCGGTCAATAAGTTGCGAAACACCAGCATTTTTTTAACAAAACCCAATCGCTTAAAGCTTGCTGGCGACATGCTAAAACGTCAATTACGATGTGACATTCATAAAAGGCGTTTAAGTGGACGTAATGAATAGGTTTACGAGCGTTATGTGGCGTTCGATAGGGCAAATTCATCAAAAAGGCTATATTTGTGGAAAGAAAGCTTGTGGAAAGTCAACGAGATAATCATAATCATGCTTTAATTTTGAATGAATTTCGGTTCAAAAATTAAAAAAAAAACTCGACTGGTATGGATTAGGTTTACTTTTTATATCTTAAACCAAAGGAATGAAAGTGTCTAACATTTGATATGGTAAAAAATGTAACATGTAAAAGTGTAACAAAACCTCTTCCGCCACACCCACTTCAAACGAACGATTTAACCCGACGGGCGGAATTCAATCAAATTTGTATACAACCTGAATTTCATAACCTTGGATCTGGAAAATAATATGAATGGGGTTACCCCGGCTGTTCAGCTATCTCCCAAACAAGTGACCAATTTAACTCATACATTCCTAGATGCACACCTTTTATTCAATTGCACGAAATTCAGGCAAATTTGGTACCTACTAAGCGTTTGTTACTAAAGCAGAGGGCATTGTCACGCCCATTTTTGTACATTTTTGTAATTTTCTGATTTTGCGAAATTTGGTCTCTGTAATTTTTGATTAGCAGTCTGCGATAGCGTATATTTCTATACATTGAATTGACTGCTAATTCGCTGTAAAACATAAGAAATGTGGACCACTTAGTCGCATACATTTCTGCATTTCCCAAACAAGTGACCTCTATAACCCAGATATACGTGGATAACTTTATATCTTTCAAGCACTTATACTGAACTCTGTCAGTCACATCATACATTAGGCGAAGTAAGTTTTGAGAACGGAAATAGAGGACATCACCATGACATCTCTGGTACCATACAAACAAAGTGAACGAATTTTGGAAATTTATTTCTTCCTCTGTAATTTATAATTCATGCAGTTACTTAGGTTCTTACAGAGTACATTACGATACAATGCAATGCAAAAGAAAGAAACAACTGGACAACCAGGCTCTTTCTGGGACTTAGTATATAAATTATATAAATTATCCATCCCATATTTTCTAATATCACTAGCCAAAAAGGTTTTGGACTGGAGCAACTGAATATCTTTCCTAATTGGTGTTTCTCTAGCACGTTAGGTTTCCGAGATATCAAAAAAATGTTTTCATTCGTTTTTTACATAAAAAAAAATCATTAGCTTATTTAAAAATTAATGAATTTTCAAAGTGAATGACGTTATTTGAACGCCGTTTATATTTTGCTAGTTAGGTTTGACGCATTAGAGTCCATCAATACTCTCCCAGCATGCTTTTGTCCCAAAATCCTTGATAATTTCTTTCAATTTTCATTAAACTTTGGTGAGCATGCTCCCCTTGTTCGTCACTCACCGCACCCAGGTTGTGAGGAAAAAAAATCTATATGCGAATGAAGAAAATGCATTTTGAGTGACATTCGTGCACCTAATTCGTGATAATTTTTCAATAATTCAGCAACAATTTGTCTGTAGTTTTGACTCTTATTGTTTCCAAGAAAACTGTTCACGATGCTCTAAAAAGATTTTCGAGCTGCAAATTCTTTCTCCAATAAACATTGTGAAAAATTGTCATCATTCAATAGCTTCCTAATCTGAGGGCCAACAAATATGCCTTCTTCGATTTTAGCATATGCAATTTTAGGAAAAACCCCTAACAAATATTTAAATGCTGCATCATCTTTGACCAGAGTCTTGACAAGGTGCTTAAAAGGACCCAATTTTATGTGCAGCGGCGGAAGAAGAACGTCATTTGGATTAATTAATGGTTTATTTGTAATGTTTTGTATTCCTGGTGAATATTCAGTTCTTTTTGGCATCTCTGTTCTGAAGTAATGATAACATATAGCGCGACTATCCCATAAAGGAAACAACAATATTTTGTGAAACCTCCTTGCATACCAGTCAACAAACCAATGACCTGATACAGATTAATTTTAAGTTATTTAAGATTGTCTATACTATATTTACAAAGAAATTTAAATCACACACCTTAAGGTCGGCACAGATCTTCCATTTATTAATGTTGTATTTGAGTAATATCAACATTTCAGTAATTTTTTCGTAAATTTCATTTGTATTAACAGCATGAACAATTGGTATGCATGGTTTTTCATTCCTATCATGCAAAAAAAGAGCCTTTAAACTGCACAGTTTTGTCATATGGTTGGTTCACTTTTTGAAATAAACCATCAACATCAGTACAGTATAGAATAGAATGTTTCTTTTCAAAATATGCAGCCAATTCCCAGCTTCTATCTCTATAGATTGTTACTTTTGTTCCAACTGCAATATGTTTCCACTGCTCCATGCGTGAAGCTAAATTCGATCGAATCAGATCATTCAGCTCATCTTGAGCCACTAAATGGCGTTCATCATCAGCCTGATACAAACTACCGCTGCTGGTGAAAGATGTTTCCGAATCACTGCTTGCACTACTGGAAACGACTGGTAGTGGATCATTTGGAAACCGATGGGACATTCGCGTAAGTAACATTTTTTCGATTTTTCATATTGAATCCAGTAACTTTTGTTAAATAGAAATAACAATCGGTTTTACGATTACTTAACGCTCTCCAAAGTACCGGAATTGAAAAATCGAAATAGATCTTAGTGCCATTTGACCACTTGTACGAGTATAAAACAGTTCTGCAACTATTGCATAACATTGTCCGTGTCCGTGTCCACGGTTTGTTCAAGTTTCTGACAGCAAAACCAAAATAATGTAATAATGTAAATTTGCATATTTTAATGATTCTGATATTTCATATCCTCGTTTTCCAACAAAATATTCACCACACACAAGCCAAAAATAGCTTGAATCAGTAGCACACAATATCCCTGACATGCTTAAATGCTACTATTATGAAGATTTAGAATGAATGTGAGCTTCTATCAAATTAATAATTGTAAAATTGTAGTGTCGTTATTGACCGTTTTACAGTATTGCTACTGCCAACATTCGCCAGATTCGAATTCAATGCATCCAGATTAGTTAAAAAATATGCTTCGTTTCTGCAGTCAATTTCTTTTCCAAATTTGTAGACCAGTGTATATGTATAGTAAAGCGAAACTCCTCGCTCCCCTAATTGTGCTTTAAATTCTTGGTAAGAACATATCGCGAAGAGCATCATGTGAATTTATATGTATATCAGTTCACTTGACTAAAACTTTAATTATTACTTGGAGACATCCGTTTTCGGTCGATAGAACAGAATTAAAGTCATTTCCGTAAAATGGCTTTTGAAAAATGTTTTCGTGATTGGATTATTCGCTGGCACAAGTGGGACTATTTCGGAAGAGGACCACCTTGAACCCGCTGCAATCAATTTAACTAAATAATAGATACATAGTCTTCTACAGGGTGTCCGTCGGGAAAGTGTTCCCGTTTTGCCGCCATTTTGGTAAACATTAGTCTTGACAGTTCATATTTTGCAGTCGTAAAGTTGAGGCGTGGTAAATTTATTGTGGAAAAATATTCGATAAACCAACGTGTTTTAATCGTTAAAACATTTTATCAAAATCAATCATCGATTACTGCGACGATGAGAAAGTTATGTGAAATTTTTGGGAGAAACAACGTGCCAAAAAAAACGCACTATTTATCGTGTAGTGAATGATTTCGAAGAAAGAGGGTCTGTAGCTAACGGGGATAATTATGGACCACAACGTACTGCAAGATCGGATGAAAACATTACTGCTGCTCAAGAAAGTGCTCAAAACAATCCAAGGACTTGATTAACATGTGGTATCAACAAGACAGTGCCACATCGCATACAGCCAGGATTACAATGAAATTACTGCGAGACCTTTTTCCACAACAAGTTATTTCTAGAAATGGTGATGTCGATTGGCCTGCACGGTCGCCTGACTTGTGTGCTCAAGACTTCTTTTTGTGGGGATATCTGAAAAACAAGGTTTATGCAAACAAACCAGAAACGCTTGAGTAACTCAAGCAAAATATTCGTAATGAAATTAAATAAAAGGCGCATGAAATGTGTGAGAATGTAATGAAAAATGTGCTCAAAAGGGGTCACATTTGTGAGGCTAACAAAGGCGGACATTCATCCGATATTGTATTCCATACATAACTGCCGACATTAAATAAAACATTAATCAGTATAAGATCCATTCTCTTTCATTTAATCAAAAATTATAAACAAACAAAGTAGTATGCCTTTCCGACGGACACCCTGTATTAACCAAATACAGATTTAATACATATTACAAACAAAAGGCAATTTTCAAATTCAAAAATACTGAAAAATGTATGAAATGTCTAATATTCTAGCCAATAACTCCTGATGAAAATAAAGCATTAGCTTTACACGAAACATTTCTTTAATGAACAAAAATTTTCCTTTATGATTTCTATTAATCTCACAATATAAAACACTTTTTCTCAGGTGTCTTTAGCTTTCCATAATATTTAGCTCAAAAACACAAACGAAAACTAATTTTTTTTAGTGACAGGTACAAAGTTTTACTATTATAATGCCGTGTATACATAGTTTGAGTAAAAATATTACCATATGGAAATTTATGATCGAAATATAGCCTAAATGACAAGAAATTCATTTGGTTTACCATTAATTCCCACTGTCATGATCCACAAAGACCCATCATTATGCACGCGCCAAGAAACGTTTTGATTTAACAACCCATATAGATGCATCTCATCAATTCTGGGCAAATGATACATTTCCCCAATGAATGTCGCCGCATAAGGTGCAGCGGAATGAGCGCACATATAGATTGTAATTCCATCGGAATACTAAAAATTCGAAATGTCTATAAATTTATTAAAAAAGATTGAGGAATTGTTGGAGAAAATACATTTTGAAATGGAATACGAAATCATGGGGTGGCACATTGAATGCATGTTAGGGATTTATTGAAAATATGTCGTGTTTAGGAAGCTATGGAACTCCTCTCATCAGCCGTCGGTAGCTGCGTACTTGGCCACTTAGGGTGAATAGCAACATATTTGTATACGAATATACATGTATGTATATCTATTTGCATAATATGGGAAAACCACTTGAGTATTGTAATTTATAATGAATCTCACTAAATGACATCTTTTAACTAATGGCACAACATCATAATTTATATGTATACAATATATGTATGTAACTGCATGTGTATGCATTATAGCATTGGCGGCATACAACTTGTATATTTAAAATTTAGTAATTTGAGCGCACAGTGCATAGAAGCATCTCCAATAAACATATCGATTATGTATTAATCGGATTGCATTAGAGTTACAGCTTAGGGAATTCTCTTTTGCAACGGGATTTGCGCATCTCAAAGCTATGAAATTGTAATAAAACCAGTGCAGAAATTTCAGTCGGCTCATTTTGGTCAATTTGAAAGGGTAGTGCCATAAGGCGTGCGCCAATATCGTACATTTTGATTCTCAGATCTAAGTTTTTCAAGTGTAAGGTATCCGTATGTATCAGGTACTTATCCCTTAATTCAGAATTTGGGGGTTCTGCATTTTTATTTTAGTCCCTTTTGTTGGAATTTCTACTTAAGTTAAACGGCTTAAAAGATCACCGCTCCCGACTCGAATATTGTGGTTGCCAACCGCAAGGAATCTGATATAAAGTTGAGTAGCAGTAAAATATCATGATTATTTACCTTAGACGTTTCCTCATTAGCAATCCGTTTAGTTTATTATACCTTCACTCTAAAGAATGAAAGTAAAAAATTTTGACCACAAAAAATTTAAAATTCAGACTAAATCGTTTGTAGTATTTTTGAACAAATACGTGTCATGATCATGATTTAATCCTGTTGAAACATCTCAGTTTATGTGACTGAGTGGCTGGCAGGCACGACAATTGTCGTAGGTCTTTACGAAAGTCTGTCACACTTTGCACAAACTGTTAATATTTTACCAAGTCGTAGCCGGAAGTTTCAAATGGTACATATAGACCAGCGCCGCTGTTACCTCCCACACAAATTGAAGTAGTTACCGAAATTTAATCTTTCCCCTGAATATGGCAGGCTCCCGCCACATAGATTACTATATTGTATTGTTTTATTATGCCAGGAAATATGGGGCGATTTTTTAAGATTTCAGCTTTTGTTGGTAAGCTTTGGTTGGTAACGGCGTCCAAACGTCATCTGTCAAAGTGAAAAGTGTACAGTATACTCTGTCATTTCATCATGGAAAGTCTAACAAACGAGTAACGATTGCAAATCGTTGAAATTTATTATCAAAATTTGTGCTCTGTGACAAATGTGCATCGTTTGATACGATCATTTTATGGCCAACATAATCGACCTGCTGAATCAACAATTCGTGCTGCTATCTCCAAATTTCGCACCAAATTTACTTTGTTGGACATAAAACCATCCACCCGTATGCATAGAGTGCGTACCGAAGAAAATATTGCAGCCGTAGCGATGTGTAATGACGATCGTGAAATGTCAATTCGTCGCCGTTCTCTGGAATTGGGCATGTGTTACTCAACCACAAGGAATTTCTTTTTTGCCCCAATTAGCTGAGTTGAACTTGGTTTCATCAGGACGGTGCAACATGCCACACTGCTCGTGAAACAATGGATATATTGATGGATGAAATTGGCGAGCAGCTTATCTCTCGATTTGGCCCTGTGAGTTGGCCCCCAAGATCTTGCGATTTAACGCCTCTTGATTATTTCTTGTGGGGTTATGTCCAGCCGTTAGTCTATGTGGACAAGCCGAACACTATTAAAGCCTTACAGGATAACATAACACGCGTTATTCGTGGACTACAAGCCGAAATGCCCGAAAAAGTGACGAAAAATTGGACTTTTCGAATGGACATTTTGAGACGGAGCCGCGGACAACATTTACATGAAATTATCTTTAAAAACTAAATGGCAAAGACCAATTTATCGATTCCAATAAAAAATTTTAATATATGATGCAAATTTAAGTGTTTTATTCGATTTTTTTAAAAAAAAACTACGATTAGAAAAATCACCAATTATTTGAAACAAATCGTTTGAGTAACAACGCCCTTTCTAATATCACCCATATTGGCTATATAATATAACCCATACATTGCTATTTTCATATATTAAGTCAATATAAATTAGCATGAATTAGAGATTTAGTAAACATAGTTTTGACGAATGGAAATGGACTGCTTTGCCACATTCTTAGAGGAGCTTTCATACAAAGATACTAACGTAGAAAAAATCAGTTGTTCACTATAATTTCTAAGGTGACTTGAAATCCTTCAATAAGTTATAATTTGTATTCATTTATTATGCGTTAACTCAGACCAAGATTTGGCAAAAACCAAATGATTCATTGGTTGATTCATTTTTGACATCCCGGATATGTATAGGTCAGTTTACCAGACTGCTTAACAACATGATCTTAATAGAAAAAAGCCATATTCTTTATAGAGTTGATCCTTTATAGAGTTGACTATCCTTCAAAGGACAATCCTACCTTTATTCCTCACAACTCCTTTTGCGCAATAATATCAAATTGATTAGAATACGATATTTTAATCCACTCATTTAACAAATCTAAATGTCTTGAAACACTGTGTGTCTGACGAACATATAATTGTGGTGAAGAAATACAAAGGCACCATTAAATATATACTGAAGAGAAATGAAAATGATATAATAATTTATTACTACATATCAAATACAATACAACAATACGCCTATTTATACACTCTCTGATATATACCGGCAAACGAACACAAGACCGAATAATCAGGGACACCATTCATTTTGTATAACTTTTCATTTTAGGATTCATACGTCCGACAGCATATGCTCGAGAATGCACACAAACACAAATTCTTTGGCCCATTTGTACATTCATTTGAAGCCATCACCACGTCCTAACTCCCTCACATATGTAAATGCATTATCAATTGATTTGTTTGTTGCATGCACCGAGTGTCATCCCTAGAGATGCTGCTAGACAACACAAATACTCGCACACGCAAGAGGTCACCATACACTTAAGGTTAATTGTATCGATTTGTTAAAATAGGACCTTTCATACCTGATATTATGGAAGCGAAATGTGTGTGTGTATCGAGTGGACAGCTAAATCTGCCTGTTGTTTTTGTGTAATTTTTCACAAAATCCGACATTTGTTTATTCAACGAATGATCTCCGTGACCAGGATCATCATTATCATATGAATTTTGCATCAGAATCTATTGGTGGATGATTTTCCGACCTTTTATTCGATTTGTTAAATATATGAATGCGTATTTAAATTGAATAGTTTTGTAAAATCTCAACCTTCACTTTATATCTTGTTATCTTGACAATTTGACATTTATCGTTATAATTATGTGCGTATTTCGCTTCAAGTATTTTCAAATATTTGTTAATCGCTTTTTCGTTTCGTGTCGCATATTTTGTATGGCATTCTCTATGTGGGTCTTTGTAACCGTCCGTCTGCTTTTCATTCATCCACTCAATGATAATTTATGTTGCACGCGTTATGGTTACAATTCGGTTATGGCACATTAAAATTTTCGATAATTAAAATTTTCAATAACTGGAAATGATTGTAAACAGTTGTGAGCGAGTATAGTAAATTTAAGATTTATGAGAGGAAGAAGATGTGGTATTGGTATGGTGAAATAGAAAAATTCTGTATGTTAACATATATCAAAATCTGAAACAGAAAATATTAATCGAGAAATATCAGATGAACCTGTGAGGTTCTAAGGAAGACTATCTAATAGGGGACAATATACATAAGTAATTGTTTAAAAATGCATATTAGTTTTTCTTACAATGCAACAAATTTCAACAATTACAACAAATTTTCAACACAATTACAACAAATTTCAATTGAAAATGTGTAATATAATGGTCTGCAAATAAACAGTTACATTTCACATTGACATATCCTGGTCCAGTTCTTACATTTCAAGATCATTAAACCAGGTCGTGGTGCATAACAACGTCAATTTTCTGTCATAAAATAAAAATAATATTTGGATTATTTGATGATAACTTTCGAAATGATTAAAGATGATGATGATCTCGGAAATACGATAAAGATCATGTTTTTCTCCGTAATTTTTTTGATATGACATCGGATTTATTTGTTATTGCTGTCGTACTTATTTCGACGCATATTTTCGTCCAATCTTCATTCCCAAATTCAATATAGTTCACAAGTTTTGAAAAACAGCGATTTTTAAAAACTTGCACTAGCCAACAAGGTTTTGAACTGGAGCAATCAAATATCTTTCCTAGGGTAATTTGGTGGGGTAAATTGAAATCTGTAATTGGTTTTTCTCTATCACGTCAGGTTTTCGAGATACAAAAAAATGTTTCTACTCGTTTTTTACATTAAAAAGTCGTTAATTTATTTAAAAATCAACGAATTTTAAAAAGTGACTGGCATTATTTGAATGTTGTTTGTATTTTGTTGGTTCGGGTTTACGCATTGGAGTCTAGCAATAGTCTCCGAGCTTGTTTTTATCCCAAAAATTCTTGATAAATTTTTGATTTAACCTTTAGACTAACACCAGAGAAATTCCTTGGAATCCCATAAGTGAGATATGGGAGAGCTTGTCACATCCAGTAGAATTATACGCGTTCTATTTTCAGACTCACTGAACTGGACCTACAGTTTAACGACGATTGCGTTAAACTGTATCCATTATTCTCTTTACAGTTGACTCTTTTGGAGTATTATTGTGACCCCAAATTGATAGCAATTTGCGAACTGTAGCCGCAAAACTTTCATCATTTTGGTAAAACAATTTTACAATGAGAATGCGTTGTTCATTCGTGTAGCGCTTCAGTTTTACTCACCTTGTACCTTCTACTAGCAAACAATAATAATTGTTCAAATGTCAACAATGACACTTCGAATGGCGCTAAAATTAAATCTTGCATTCTTGTTGGGACACCCTTTCCTATGCAATGATAAAGTGCTAAATAATGCGGCTGCATCTAGGATGGTTATAGCACTATAAGAATCTTTGCTGGCCTTTCCGGATGGTTGTATTCTGAACTACACTCGTTTATGTGGGCTATATAAGCATATGTAGCATTTTCATTTCCTGATGTAAATTCTATATGTAGTCATTCGTTCCTATGTAAACATTTTACATTAACTATTTACATTACACATTTATGACAATGCGAACAATTCAAAAAATAATTTGTCAACACAAGTAACAAATGACGCGTGAATAATGAAACCAAAACCACTTGAATATGATCGCTCCCTTCTACCTTAGCAGAAAAAAATAAACATAAATAATCGGTTTCAAACATAAAAACGGAAGCGACAAATATGACAAACCCACAAAATGACAATGAACGGAAATGAATTCAAACCAAAACATAAAAAATGTAACAATCAATAAAATATAACGATTGGAAATTTATGAACTATATTTAATAAGCAAAACAACATTCATAGAAATGAAAGAGGGAAACTAATTTTAAAATATTGAATTTATGAATTTTTAAAAATTCACTAATTCATTCCGACGTGGCTGCGCTGAAACACCGAAACATAGTTTTCAAGATATATTAGCTTAATTTTTTGGAAATTTATGTGGTAGTCAACAATTCACATTCAACATATTTCCAATATGCGGGTGGATTTCCCATAGAAAATATTGAGAACATTTGTTATGAAAAATGCTGCTACCATCGATTCAAACTAATAAATTTGATGACATTTATTGCATTTCGTTTTTCTTCGTCCACAAAACCAATAGTAATGCCATCAATTCATGCTACAGCACAGTGATAGTATTCCAAAACTGACAGCTGAAATGAAAGGGGGATTGTTGAAAATGTATGAAATATTTTATAGCAGATGACCAGCTACCGGAGGGTTACTAACTTACAACCAAGAAAAGGGAGGACTTATTTCAATTTTAAATAGAATTTTCAAATCAAATTGTAATGAGTGTTTCGAAAACAACGAAAAAAGAAAAAAATTCCGGAAATTTACAAGTACTTAATATTGGGAAACTAAAACGCGTGTCCTGAGGCTGAAATATCGAAAACAAAAGACAGTCCTTGTGCCGAAAATGATCATATAAAATGCGCAAAAACTACAAAAGCAAATATTGAACTATTAAATAGAATCTGAAGCATATCTGGTCAAAAGTATCTTTTGTTGTGCACATCTACTAATAACAATAACAATAAACACAACAATGGAACGAACAAATAAGTATATAGAATGAGAGAGTTAGAGGGGGCAACAAGAATCCTACGAATAGCAGGACACACGCTATCTCCCCGTCAACTTTGAAATATTGATTATTTGAACCTTCAGGATGATAATATGATTTAATGAAAGGGGGTGGTGATCATCATCGCCATCACTATCACATTTAACCCTTGGGCCACCTCATCCTTATCACATCGACTTTTATGACATTGTGATGTGAAGTGTGGTGACCTGAGGTCATCATTTTAAAATTGCTAGATTTTTCTAAAAAAAAAAAAAAAAACACACACACACAAAAGGAAAATAAAGATGGTGGTGGGCAGTAATGGTGCTATCACATCGCTCCGAAAGGGATGGAGTCAACATTGACCATCTAAATGAGGGGTTCTATCGAAAGGTCACGTGGACTTTATTGAAATATTACCCAATTTTATTGCCTTCCCCATTCCCCGCACACAATGGAAAAAGGACAATGAACACTTTTGAAATTTCATTCAAAAACTATTGTTCCACTGAACTCCCAAAATTGACACATGGCCAAATGGTCATGTCCATTTGTGTACTTAAAAATAGTTTTTCATAACAATTTCCAATGAAAAATTTATATGTGACAATTTCTCCCACTTCACATTCAAACACCAGCAAATAGTCGTCGTCATCGTCATTGTCGTATTAGGTGGGGTGGGTTATGAAATTTAATATTTTTCTTTTCTGTTTTGACTCAAATGACCCATATAACCATAGAGCCCAAACGGCCAAACACCAGTAGTCTTTTATAACCGAGCAATTGTATTGAAATTCAATCATATTGAAGATATCCCTTAGCAAATAGTAAGGATATTCATATGTTTGTACACTTTTGTTGTTGAAGAACTTAACTAAATCTTCTCAGCGAAGACTAAAATTTCAAAATAGCTGGCTAAAAATAGCTTAAAGCCACGTGCTGTCAGTGTTAACTTTTAAATGGTTTCAAATTTAGCAGGGTATTTGTCTGAAGTTTGACATGCAAGGCAAAAACTATGACCCAACTAATCAATTGTTATAGGCCTTATGTTATGACATTCTGTTTGGGGAGGAGGTTAGTGGCAATCCAAAGTTCTCGTTAGACTGTAAAAAAGGCGTCAGGAGAGCACTTTGGCGTCAGCAGAGTTCAAGACAGAATTTATTTAAACAAATGTAATCATATAAGTGTTATACGGGGTGGTGCAAAAACAACATTGTGATTTGTATTGTTTATAATTTCTTTTTATATTGCAGTTCGCTATTTCCGTATTTTCTAAAGAAAAATACTTGACAAAATTCTAATGGGGCATTGCACACTCCAGTAGATGACCGGTTATCCAAGCATACATTAAAAAAAAAGAGTTTCTCAGATTGGGTTTGAATCAGCCTGTGTTCTGCCGATATTACTCGTAAATATACGGATTGGGTACGCAAAGCGTCTGACAGCAATTTTTATTTTTTTTAATTAAATGATTTTTTGAAATGAATTCCATTATCTGATTATAAACTCAATTCGCAGATAAAGTTTGAAACAATTTAAATACGATTTCATTAATATTCCAACAGTTAGTAGAATTGAATTTAAACATTTTTAGGCACCAGATGCACCTAATAGTATAACAAAAATTGAAGGCTAATGTTAGTATTCTCCAAATAATATTACGCTGTTTTTATCCAAATGCCATGGTCAATTTTTGCATTGGGATAAGTTTCTTACACGAAATTAGATATGAAATCAATTTCTTCAACCCTGTTTGAAACGACTAGAAATATTCTCCTGAGACCCAATTAAATATACTCGTATATAATCCAGATCGTCGCAATTACTCTATGTAGTTTTAAGAATGCCCACACTTCGTGTGTGTTAAAAGTGCGATGGAGGTTGCGCCGGTTAAGTAAGGAAGCAAAAATTCTGCACGAGGATGTCTCTCATTTATAGACAGGTTAAATGCGAAATCGGGCAAAATCCGTTCAGTGGAAAAAAGAACTTTTTGCACAGGAACTGAACCCACCTCAGAAATACTGAAATTTTTCAATTTTTTTCAAACATTTTACCATTTATTCGCTAACTAAAAGCAATGTACAGTGATATTATGTACATATAATTCCAATACGATCCCCAATTGTGGGCGTGGTTATTGAAATATAGCGTGATTTTTTAAGATTTAAGTTTTTCAGGTTGCCACCACTGCTTGGTAAAGGCGTTCAAACGCTATCTGTCAACGTGAAAAGTGTACAGTATACTCTACCATTTCATCATGAAACGACTAACAAACGAGCAACGATTGCAAATCGTTGAAATTTATTATCAAAATTCGTGCTCTGTGACAAATGTGCATCGTTTGATACGACCATTTTATGGTCGTCATAATCGACCTGCTGAATCAACAATTCGTGCTGTTATGTCCAAATTTTGCACAAAATTTACTTTGTTGGACATAAAACCATCGACTCGCATGCGTAGAGTGCGCACCGAAGAAAATATTACAGCCGTAGCGACCAGTGTTAATGACGATCGTGAAATGTCAATTCGTTATCGTTCTCAGCGATTGGGCATGTGTTACTCAACCACAAGGAATTTTTTTTTTTTGCCCTAATTGGCTAAGTTGAACTTGGTTGAAATATAGTTTCATCAGGACGATGCAACATGCCACACTGCTCGTGAAACAATGGATATGTTGAGGGATGAATTTGGTGAGCAGCTTATCTCTCTGTTTGGCCCTGTGAGTTGGCCCCCAAGATCTTGCGTTTTAACGCCTCTTGATTATTTCTTGTGGAGTTATGTCAAGTCGTTAGTCTATGTGGACAAGCCGAATACTATTCAAGCCTTACAGGATAACACAACACGCGTTATTCGTGGAATACAGGCCGAAAATTTGACTTTCCGAATGGAAATTTTGAGTCGGAGCCGCGGACAACATTTACATGAAATTATCTTAAAAAATTAAATGGCAAAGACCAATTTATCGATTCCAATAAAAAAATTTGATATATGATGCAAATTTGAGTGTTTTTTTCGACTTAAAACAAGAAACTACGATTAAAAAATCACCCAATATATCGATCTGAAGTTTTCCGCCCTTACGTCCGCGTGTCTGTTGAAAATATAATATGGGTCTCAGTGCTTGAGGTGAGAAGCTGAAATTTGGCACTAAAATATTTACTATACTTTGGTAGATTAGTTTGAATTGTTTAGTAGTTAAAATTTATTTAGTAGATAAAATCATACCCATACATGGATTGAACCCACTTCTAGCAAAATTAAAAATTTTCAAAATTTTCAATATATATGGCGGTATTACACAGACATTGGAAGTACACATCCAGATTCGTATATTTTTTCTAAGGAAAAATAAGAGAGTCTATTTCAATAGAAATACGGTTTGTATGTATGTCAAGTAAGCGTTTCAGGCAAGCCCATTTATCTGACGATGGACTTCAAGTGTGCGAATTCGGGGAAATTTCCCCATGCAGGACGAAAGTCGGCTTTGGACCTTTATTCAACAATTCAATACCGCATTTATATATAAAAAAAGAACAAATTCGAATGAATGAGATTTGGGAGAACTTCTCAAATCTAGACTGCTTACACGTGTTCTATTTTTAGACTGACCTAATGGGATCCCTAAGATTTAACCAAGATGCAGATCAGTTCAAAAAACACTCACTAGACTTATACATTATTCGACTTCCCGAAGTGTTCGTCAGAATCATCGAGGTGATCGCCGCTCAAGTAATGATAGGTGGCTGTATGCGGGGTTAAACCTGCGAGCATGCAAACGATACTCGCGTATATTAATCATAGAGCCACGCTCGGTCGGTCCATTTATACCCTAATTAAAAATTAAATCTGGTGGGAAAACCGGGAGCCGCCATTCGAGTTTACAAATATTTTAAGTGAGTACCTTAACTTTGGGCTTGATTTGTTGGAAATGCTATAATAAATAAAAATTCAAATTTTTACTGAAAAAAAGAGAAAAGCTGATGTACTATAAAGGTAAGCTTTCCACTGTGCTCTGCTATGGCTCACAAATATCATAATTGCAACAAATTGTAGTACAAAACTTTTTCAAACTAAATCCAATTCTTGCAAAATAATGAATTTTTCCAAATTTACCAACATTTGTACCACTTATTCATTAATAGCAATAAATGTGCATATTTTAAAAATGTGTAGAAAAATAATATTTAAAACTTATGCGTAAAAAATAAAATTTGTTCCAGTGAAATATTTGCGATCGCATTGGCTTCTTTGCTAGCCAGCTGCGTACACATAATTCAATTAAATTAATAACTTCAAAACAATATCTGGAAATTTTAAATTCTTAAATGTGAAACATATTAATTAATTAATATTGAAAATGTTTTACATTAATTATTTACTTTTTCATGTGCATCGACGGGGTTACAAAATTTAAAAAAATAATGTGTTTATTGTACATCCAATATTCTAACAACGAATCGCTCAGGTCAAACTATTTTTTATTCACAAAACGTTATTTGTGCACCTATCAATGTAAGCGCCAACACAACACCTGTATTGTCAAATGCGGCAAAATATCTTTTGGCGGCATTCAGATGTTTGAAGTATTGTTGATTAACAATCGAAATTATTTTAATAACTTTATGAAAATCTATAATTAACTTACTTCAAATTCCACACAGGGTGTCAGACACTTAGAAATCATTTAATATTCTTTACACCATGCATGCCTCGAATTCCATTTCAAATTTCTTCCAAAACTTAAGTGAAATTCTTTCTTAAACCGCCAACGAAGAAAGGTAATTGTTGCGACGAAAGTGCTTGTAATTAAACAAATAGACAATTCGTGATTTGTGCTTATTTGAATTAGAACATTTAAAAAGAAATCAAATGTTTCATTTTCATTTGAAAGCCCATTTTAAAATGCAAAACATGTGTCAGAGTTCGTTATATATTTTCAGTTGAAGTCATAAGGAATACAACCTCGTCAGTCAGTCACAAAAATAATAAATGGTCATCCGTTCATACAAGAAAATTGTAAAGGAAAAAATCACGATAGTAATTTTATGCAGCTCACATAATGTGGAAAAAATAAAATTGAAAATTTGAAAACTAATATTGAATTTCATGTATAAAAGCATGAACTGAAACAGTGTCTATTTCAGACTCCCTATTCAAATATTTTTTTTTCTTTTTTTTTGTTTTTTAAGCGTTAGCAAAATGTGGGAATTTTGTAAATTATCTAAATATATTCTTACAATTACTCAAGCTAATAATAAGATAAACATCTTAATTGTTCAAAAGAAATTGGCTTAAAGCTGTTAGCTGATGGATGATTTCAAAAGTAATTATTTTATTGCGATTTATATGTGTGTTTTCCGTCGTTTCTCCTTTAAACTTTCACTATAATAGTCTTGCTTGTAAGCAATAAAATAAGATAACAGCGATAGAAATCCGATAATGAAGGGATGAAATTATTATTACCTAATTTTATGATAATCGACAGTACGTTTGTCAGTGCATATTAGTAGCTTTATACTTTCAATTTCCGCAGAATCTTCAAGAAATCGAACTTCAAGTTCAGATTAATAACGCAAAATAGATAACTTATAGGGAACATCTTTATCAGCTTCTGTGACAGTGAATGCATTTCAACATGGTCGCACATCTTGTTATGGTCTATCAAGATATGGACGCCCAATTGCATTGGATATTCTAACAATTGTCGATAAATTCCATGGTATTGGTTTGAATAATAGCAGAGTGAAATTATGTGCTATTATTATTTATTTATCCAGCAGGCTTCTTATATCAAAATCAAGGTGAGTGATCAGAAAAATTTATGATACCGCCTCATATTCTTTGTATTGAGAAAAAAAGATCAAAATCCACGATTTTAATGACTTTTCATTAATACAGGGTGGCGCAATACAACGCGCATATTTAAAAAATAGATTAAAAAATGAATGCAAAAGGAATGGTTAAAATAAATCTAAGACATTGTAGAGTAATAAATGGAGTTTATTTTTTAAAAATAACATCATCCAAGTGGTGACCCTCTTTACGACGGCACTCCTCTAACCGCAAACGAAAATTATTGAAAACTTTCTTTAGTAATATTGGTGTAATGGCTGCCATTTCACCACGGATATTCTCCTTGAGCTGAACGATGTTTCTTGGATTATTACTGTAGACTTTGTGTTTGAGGTATCCGCACAAAAAAAAGTCAAGAGGCGTCAAGTCTGGACTACGTGGGGGCCACGGGATATCACCTCTTTTCCAAATCAGTCTGCCAGGGAACATCTGCTTCACCACCGCCATGGAGCCATTTGTTGTGTGACAGGTAGCTCCATCTTGTTGGAACCACGTTCTGGAATTCACTATTCTTGAACTTTCAATTTCTGGAGCCAAAAATCCGTCCAACATCTCAACATAGCGTTCCGTATTAACCGTGACGTTTTGGCCCCGCACATTTTCGAAGAAAAAAGGACCAATTATTCCTCTGCCAGAGATTGCTGCCCATACTGCCACTTTAGGACTATGCAATGGTTTCTGGTGTTTGATTTTGGGATTTTCACTGTTCCAGTAACGACAATTTTGACGGTTTACGAACCCATTCATAAGCAAATGAGCCTCGTCAGAGAAAAGGATATTGTCAAAATTGGAAAATCGATTAAGCCTTTCATTAGCAAATGCGAGCCTTGCTATGAAGTCAGACTCTTTCAATTCTTGTGCTAATTGCAGCTTACATGGATGCAGTTTAAGATCCAATGTTAAAATTCGTTGCAAACTTCGTCGCGATAATTGTAAGACAGACGATCTCTTGCGAGTCGACATTTGTGGATTTCCTCGTATTGACTCCATAACTCTCTCAACATTGTCTTCGGTCCTAGATGTTCTTGGGCGACCATTTGCTTGTGGTTTAAATGTTGAACCGGTCTCTTCAAAACGCTTTACCCATATTTTAATTAAATTAGCACTAGGAGCTTCACTAATTCGCCGTAGTCCATATTCAGCACAATATAGTCGCCTAGTAGCAATATATGTACGAGAGTTCTCGTAAAATACGCGCACGCAAAATGCGCGACGCTTCCCGTCGAAGTGATTCATAGCGACTAAAACTCCATGAGCCCGTCAACCCAACGATGTAGATTAGAAAAATGATGAAGCAATACTAAATTTAATGGATCGCGCCGAACTGCTCCCGAATTTCAGCGAATCATTCTTTTAGCTGTTCCTTTATTTGTTCTTTCTGTCGATATTTTAGATAAATTAATTTCGTACTTTATACGTAAAATAATGTATGAATGAAAGAATAATGTAGGTCTACATATTATCAAAATATTCTCTAATAAGAGAATTATTATGTATCCTACAATACACGCGCTGTGTATAAACAATGCATAGCCAACAATGTAGCTGGCATCACTTTCTCCATACAGCTTAAAGTCTCCTCCTACCGTCACACTGAAGTACGTCTATAGCACTTGAGCAATCATATGAAAGTAATATTTACTTAAAACCCTTAATGCAGGCGTCTTTAAAAACAGCGCGTCTGTAAAGTAGCTGCAGGGTTGTCGTCAATGCTCCTGTTTTGCATGTGGTGGCTTCCAGTGTTCGCTCCAACAATTGATGACTGACTGTAAGTAAGGGTGTTACTTCATTCGTTTCGGGGAGCAAGCAAAAAAAAAGTTATCACACATTGTAGATTTTTGTGTCATAATATGAACGCGTATGCGTATTCATAGGGCTTTTGTGTCAATTCCCCCCGGTCCCGGTTATCTGTGAAAAAAAAAACAAACAATTTTTTCCATCCAAGACAGACATTGTCATAAAACCGAACCGAACTTACGTTTTGCGTGTGGTGTTGAACATATGCATAATTATTTAATTGAATTAAACAATTTTTGTAAGCTTTTGAGCATTGAAGTGGATGGAGAGCTGCGACAGCAGAAAAATTGAAATAAATGAATGTTAAATGATGCGTCAGACACGCTGCGAAAGAACGAAATATGGATGAATGACATGGATGGATGGTATGAAATGGTGGCATTTTAATGATGGAACAAATTTGCATATATCGAAATTAATACGATATATAGTGAGTGCACGGGGAATAAAGTTTACTTGTAACAATATGTTTTTTATGGAATATATATGCTCGTACCGTCGTATGATGTATGCGTAAAGAAATGAGGGTAGAACTCGTATAACAAAAACTTACAAGGATTTGGTTCTTAAGAGCGTTGAACCGTAAACCGAGTTAATATATCTATTTTATTGAATCCCTAACTGAATGCATTTGGAAAATTAATTAGTGTATTTGATTATAAAATGTAAAAAGAAATTATAAAATTTAACTTTTAATTAAAAAATTTTTTTTTAAATTTTGTTTTAAATTTAAATTTTAATTTTAGATTTTAGTTCTGGGAACAAAAATGGACTTTAATGAATATAAATGAGTCAAAGTGTCTAATCAATTAATATAGAATGATATTGGATGTATTTTACATGGAAAGAAGTCGTTTTTGACCCGCTCACTTATCCTTCAGCGTACATCCATTTCATATTACAACATACATCGTCCACGCCACTGTGGACCGCAATTCATGGGGTCGGATATATATGTATAAGCTTCGACTCGGTCGAATACTACTGGTCCTATTCAATTATTGTGGTTATTTTCTGTGTTGTATTTCAATAAATTTATATTGTCCTTACTTATTAGTTTTTCCAATTGAAATTATTTCGTTTGGGTGAACCGACCCATAACGCTTAGAGTTCAGAATAATGCTAGAAATGCGTTAAATTTGATCTGCTCATGGATGACGGATAATAAACTCTTAATCAACATTCCAAAAAAAAACATAGCTTTTGTTTGGTTTTTTCTAATCTTGATTTGAATTTGAGTTTATCTTATCATGGCACACATATTGAAGTGGTCCACAGTGTACATTGCTTTGAAGTAATTTTAAATAACAAACTAAGCTTTAACTATTATGTGGATAATGTAGTACGGCGTTTCAATTAATCATTTCGAAGTTTTTATAACACTGATTTAGTGCTGCCTAGAATGATTAAGGAGAAATTGGTTCATGCAAGTATTCTATATTGTTTAGAGTTACTAATAAACAAAATATGAGGAAAATTTAGAGTGCGTTTAATAGAATTATTAGAGATTTGTATTCACTGAGGCGTCATATTCATATAACACCATATGATCAACATTTATTGGGCTGTAGTTTTAAAAGTTATATCGATTTGAGGTCTTTGTTGTTAGTTTATAAAGTTGTTCGACTGTTTAGTCCCCAATTTTTTTCTTAATTCGTTTAATTTTTCACATTCCCCCATTAATAAGCAGCTTCTTATTCCTAAAATAACCACACTCAAAGGTCGTGCTTTTGTAGTAAGAGTGGCACGAATTTACAATTTATTACCAAGCCAATTGAAATGTTTTAAATTATGTCCTGATTGTTACAAAAGGCCCCTTCTGTAACAATATTCTTTCATTATGCCCATTCTGCAACACGATTAACTTCTAAATTAGTCTTTTTTTCATATTTTTTTGTCTTTAATAATCATACCACCTTTATATCTTCTTCTTTATATATATAATTCTACTGTACGGGCGTTGTCAGTGAACTCCTCCTAAACGGCTGGATCGCTTTGCATAAATTTTTGTATATGCGTCTGGGTGGTGCCCGGGATGGTTTAGATTTACAATTCGATCCAATTGGACAAAGGGGCGTGGTACCTCCCATACAATCAAAAAATTAAAAATCAATTATTTCTGCTCCTGCTTGGTTTGGTGTACATATCTTAAGTGCTGCTGCAAATATGGGCGGGATTGGACAATGGGGAGTGGTACCTCCTATACATACCACAAATTAAAAAGCAATTATTTCTGCTCCTGCTAACGGTATTTAAACAGAATTTTGTTTAACATTGAAACATTTCCAATAAAAATAAAATTTGAAGGCAAAGCAACGTTTGCCGGGTCGGCTAGTCACATTATATTTTTATAAATTTTATATTTATTTATTTACTTATTTATTTATTTATTTATC
The DNA here is from genome assembly GCA_019455685.1 of Philornis downsi. Lineage (NCBI taxonomy): Eukaryota > Metazoa > Arthropoda > Insecta > Diptera > Muscidae > Philornis > Philornis downsi. Next base: position 1,039,636 of record JAHXMU010000131.1, on the reverse strand, counting down.
AACTTTGACATAACCTAGCATAACCTAGCGTTCCAAAGACGAAAAGTGCATATAAAGAATTGCCTTTCTGAGATACGGGTTCTATAAATTTGTTGTATAATTTTTTTGCCTCTATTGGATATGGCAAAACGTATTCTTTGAAAAAAGATATTTTGACTCACTTTTATTTTATTTACTTAATTATTATTATGTGTTTTTTTATTGATATTATTGAGCAGATTACATGTAATTGATGTATTGTTGCACGTTGTAGTTAACTTAGAATTGGCCGGAAGACTTTAAATTACAAGCCAAATAGATAAATAAGTAAATATGAATGTAAAGGTTTTAAACGAAAATTGTTGAATACTAAAAATGATATCGATGGTTGTGTAAAATCGCAAAAATTAATTTTTCGATGAAATTGTCAAATTTTTTTTTTTTTTTTTTTGCAAAAGAACGAATGGCGATTAATAATATGTGTCTATTAAAAAGTGTAAACGAAACTGCCAAAAACGAATTCGATGAAACAGTTATAAATGGAGGTTCAACAATTTCTCAAAGTTGGATTGAGAAAGAAAACAAAGTTATGCAGAAAGAGGGCAATTTTATTAATTTTAGTATTAGTTTTAAAATAAGAAAAAAAGCACAATATCAATTTTGGTGCAATTTAAAAAAAAAAACATTGTTTTTATTCGTCAAAAGCCAAGTTTTTTGACAGTTATTTATGCATAAAACAAAAAAAAAAAAAACATTAAAAAAAGACTTTCTCATATTTGGCAAACACTTTCTCTGGAAGGAAGAATGCAAAATTTCTTAAATTTTGCGAACTGTAAAACAAAAAAGGGATTATTTCTTCACTTTCCTATAGTTTAAAGCATTATTTTCAATATAAAGAGAATCGGTGTGGAAAATTATAGCCGCATGTACAAAATAGCGGAAATTCGAGTTTTGGTATCCCCAGTATAAACGGACCTAATGGTTTAGTTCATAATTTTATATATACCATATCACAAAAAGTTGCAG
>JAHXMU010000131.1:1000698-1038621 GCA_019455685.1 Philornis downsi | reverse complement strand
CTGCAACTTTGTTTGATCAAAATCAGATCATATAAAAGCGTGATGTAGTATAAACAAGGCCCTCAGGTCCATTAACATTAGAGATACCAAAAAAGCATGTCTGAAGTGATTGAAAATTTGCTCGAATTCGAATCATTCAAAAGCGTGGTTTAATGCGATTTTATCGAAACCCATAGGTCCATTCATATGGTAGGCATACAAAGGTATAGTTCGATTTCAACTAATTTCTGTGTCTAAAGAGAGATAATCGGCCTGTTAAGTCGTGTAAGATTCGGTCAAAATCAGATCATCCATAACCACGTTATAGCGTGACGATATTATGGGACGCCTAAGTCGGTGTGGATGGGGAGGCACAATAATGTGCACCGAAGTGAAGTTTTACATAATCAAAGTATTTCCTAAGGGGTTATAATGTGAGGCAATATAGATATACAATTTACGATTCTGTCAAATTTTGTCACTTAAGTGCAACTTACAAATATGTTAATTCATGCAAATTTTGGTCAGTATAAAACTATTACATGGCCTTATGGTGTGTTAATAAGGGATACATTTTCGAGGCTAATTATTTCAGTTGCTTTGGAGGTGTCAGAAGATGGGATTAAAGTCTATTTGTGGCTTTTCTTAACTATGAGAAAGACAGTGTGCCAAATTTTAATATTTGCGATCCATCCTTCAATCTTCGCCCAACCGTTGTATGGGGGAGAAGCAGAGTGCGACCAAGTGTTTGAAGCACATGAAGACAAGACTATTTGGATTAAATCGGTCATTTATATGGGGAGTACTAGAAGGGGCGTGATCATTTGGTAGTCTTTTTAAGTATTGCGATGAATTATGCACCAACACAATGGACAGAAATGTAAGCTACTTTAGGTACAAATACAAAATTGCTGCAAATTAATAAATATGAACTTATAAATATTAGGTGCGCAACTAAGTTTCCGCTGTTTGCCAATAAATGGCGCCAGCTGTAAGTTCTAATCGATTCTCTCATAATCTAAACGTTAGACTTAGGCATATGGTAAACATACCGTCTCGACACAATAGTGATTTTCTTTTGAAGTTATAATCTTTTGGTTGTGTGAATATGTATGATTTTGTGCCAAATAATAAGGAACTTGGGTTCCTAATGGGTTCCAAGGGATGCAGGGCGTCATTTTTTCGCCAGTGAACAACTTCTTCAGCGACAAAAAAGGAAAGGGTTTCTTCATCGTATCGTAACGGGTGATGAAGAATGGATTCATTACAGCAATCCAAAGGACAAAAGTCAAGGGGCTGCCCAGCCATGCTTCTACGTCGGCGCCTCGACCGAATATTCACGCGGCGAAGGTTATGCTCTATATTTGGCAGGACCAGGTTGGTGTTATTCATAACGACCAAGCGAAACCATCACTGGGGATCGGTAACGACTTAAATTAATGCGACTGAGCCGAGCTCTGCGCCAGAAATGCCCACAATACGCGGAGGGACAAGAAAAAGTGATTCTTCAGCATGACAATGCTCGCCCTCTCGTTGAAACCCAAGGAAGCCCGTTAAAACCTACATGAAAACGCTGAAATGGGAAGTCTTACCCGATCCGCTATATTCTCCAGATATTGCGCCGTCTGATTTTCACTTGTTCCCTTCGATGGCACACTGTCTGGCTGAGCAGCAGTTTCACTCATATGACGACATCAAGGAATGACTAGATTCGTGGAAAGCCTCAAAAGATGAACAGTTTTACTGCGACGGAATTCGAGCTTTGCCAGAAAGATGGGAAAAAGTAGTAGCTAACGATGGGCAATACTTTTAGTGAATCATTTGTGAACATGTTTTCATAATAAAGTTGAATTTGTATAAAAGAAAAATAAGGAGAACTTAGTTGCTTACCAATATATGGGTTAAATTTTTCACTTGTATGAAATGTTCTAGAACAAATGTGTCGATGGCGCGGGTTGTGCGAATTTAAACTGCATTCAGCGTAAATGTTTGGAAAGATGTCAAAGTAAAAATACTTCGGTGAAATTGATTTCTGTGGAAGGTACCAGAAGCAGCTTGGTAAAGTTCGTGAAATTGCATTCTCTTCTTTAGCGGGAATAGTAATTAGAAACGCAAATGGTGAGCTACGTAGGAATGGGCTACCAAGGCCACGTTGAAGTGCTAGATTAGGAAAGAGATTAAATGGAACCCAGAAAACTATAGCGGTTGGATTTATTTTCTTTGTAAATTTTGTAATGTAATATAATATACTAATAAACTAACAACAAAATCGTTTAATTTTTCTATTTGTATTGCATTTGGTAATGATCTACCGTTAAATATAACTCAAAATATTCCTCTCTATTAATTGTAATTCAAAGTAGGTTTTCACAAAAACCATTTACAAATTGTTGTGTTTCCGAATAGTAAAAAGCTTTGAACTAACACGATTATATTTAATTTCATCTAATCTTGTCCAATAAAATGTTACCAATTTGTCTAACAAATTAGTTGTGCGCCAGCCAGCAACAGCTACAACTCATGATATTCAATCGCTGGCTGGTACCTATAAGTGGTTCCAATCATCTGAACCGGAGACACTTGCACATACACAGACACCACACACACACACACAAACACACTCTCTCTTACACACGCCTCATTTTCAAATTAAGCATGTTCGGTTAAGAAAATTAACAGATCTTTAACACTTTTTTTCTGTGCTTCATGTTCATCCTCTCCATATACCTAAATGCATACCTAGACAGCCAGTCGCATACACACAGACAACGGATGCGACAGATCCAAAAGATATAAAAGTTATACTCGCCCGTTGGCAAACATTTTCTGAGACAGCTGAGAAGCTATGAAAAAATGATCAGCGTGTCTCTGGGTAATGATGTTGATCTAATATGTTGTAAAGCATTTACACAACAACAAAAGCGGCTGGTTGAAACATATTCTTTATCATGATGTTCATGATCATCATGATGATCATTTGTCGATGCACAGTGGTTAGAATCATCTATGAAAACATTGCTGGAACGTGCAAACAACTGTTTGGACGCGCAATTTGGATCTAAGTATCGCTATAAGTTATGGTAAATGTTGAAATACCTAGATGACATAAGGACAATGTTGGTATTCTATAACCAATGTTGTATGAGATACAAAATGATTAGGTGGTGTCGATGGAGACGTCCAAGAATATGAGATATTGTTATTCGAGTCAATTGTGAACTGCACCCAAGTTGGACTTAACAATCTACATCTGACAGTCTTTAATGTATTCATGTGAATAAGACACAGGTCACATTTATGAATCAATATCAACAAAAGTTGTCATATACAAGTTAATCCAGACAAAAATGAGTCTAATGAAAGTGACCCTTGCTCTAAATAGGCCCCATAAAAATGGCTAGTCCAAGATAATTGTAATTGCTCTACAGACCTAAATTTTTAGCAGAAGTTGTACTATGATTTGTGTACATACTTGGCTTGAAACAAATTACAACTGTATTTGAAATAATATATCGGCTCAGACTTTCATTTAGCACCACATAAACAGGTCATACAAAGTGGATGTTACCATTTCTAAAAGACAAAGTTCATATGGGAAATTCATAATGGAAGTGTTAAAGTGGAAAACAACAGTTATAACAACTGATATTAAATTTAACATACTTATTTAAATTGTAGACCTGGTAGACCATCCTCTCCATATACCTAAATACGCAAAGGGTGATTTTTTAATTGTAGTATTTTTAAAAATCGAATAAAACCCTCAAATTTGCATCATATATTAAAATGTTTTATTAGACTGAGTAAATTGGTCTTTGCCATTTAATTTTTGAAGATAATTTCATGTAAATGTTGGCCGCGGCTCCGTCTTAAAATGTCCATTCGGAATGTCCAATTTTTCGTCACTTTTTCGAGGATTTCGGCCTGTATTTCACGAATAACGTGTGTTTTGTGTGTTATGTTGTCTTGCAAGGCTTCAATAGTGTTCGGTTTATCCACATAGATTAACAACTTGACATAACCCCACAAAAAATAATCAAGATCGCAAGATCTTGCATCGCACACCGTGGATAAGGCCTTCGCGGCGAGACTCACGTTAACCTCCGTGGACTCTGCATAATTGGTGATTCAAACGTGGGCTTTCAATCGAACAACATTTCCATTCATTTCTCACGCGGTGGTTACGTCAATAAGCAAAATTGTCCCATACGGCCCTCGGAGAACCCAGAATTGATTGTGGAAAAGCCATTGCATCCGGAAAAAGTGACTGCTTGGTGCGCATTATAGTCTGGATGTGTCATTGGACCGTATTTTTTCAAAAACCATCTCAAAAGGATCCACTGTTGCAACCAATTCATAGACGGTCATTTAAATGACATTGCATTTAATACATAATGGCCAAGCATTATAGTGATATAAAAGTTGCTTCGAAATCATACCTTTATGTGTGATTTATTAGACTTCACTTTTGAAACCAAAAAATGGATAACCCTGTACCATTCATGGAATGCGATGTAGTTCCTTTTGAACCCAATTTGTGCATTCGGTAGACGGGACAACTGAATCAGAAGTTGATCTAAAAACATTATTTGGGTAGTACAGATAAATAGTTTATAGACTCTGCGCCATTTCGTGATGAAATGCATTTCCGTGATGAAATGTTGAACAAAATTAAAAAAAAAATACCAGTTTAGAAGTTCGGGTATTTTGCCTACAAATACATCTAAATGAAGCATTCATTACAATTTTGCAGATTGCCGAAATATAACTTTAACTCTTATGGCAGACAGAATAAACTTGTAGTGATCTTTAAAAAAAATATTAAAAAATATTATAGCCGATTCATTCTACATAAAACACAAATTCTGCACCAATAATGAGTACCATAACTTACATTTTTTAAAACTTCACCCATATCTCAGTTCAACAATAACCTCAGTTAAAAGCATGAAGATTCGTACAATGTTATTTTATATTTATAATTGTGCCACAGCAGATACTCGTACTTCTTCGTTTACTTACTATTTACCAAACAATTTTGTAGAATTTTGCAGTAAGTTTGTAATTGGTTTGGTTTTTTAAATTGTATTTCAAAATTTGGGCGAAGAATTAAAAGAAAAATGCACACCAATGCAATGGATTTAATTTAATTTACGACGCTCAACTGATGGGGCACAAACTACAATACATACATTTGCTGCTCTACAGGTTAAGTAAATAGTTTAGGATTAAAATATACTGATTTATATCGACACGTCAGAATTTATTTAATATAATTTATTTTCCTTCCTATTATCCACACCACTGTGCCCTGCTGATCACACTGATGCTGCTTCTCAAGATGATATTAGTGATGGCTGCGATGACAGCTATCAAGCATGTCAGATATGTGTTTAAACGCTTGTATGCGTAGCCTACGTTCCACATGATCAATGGGAATGAAGAACAGCCATAATTGCTGAGAATTTCCCTCCAAAACGGGCCACGCCATACACAGAGTAGAAAGAACATGGAACAACATCTCTTGTAACGGATTGAACTCTTTCGTGATGGGTCTCCAATCAAACAACGTGTTTGATATTCTTAAACATACTTATGTGCGATGATTAATCGCACTATTAATGTTTTGTATTCATAAACCTGAACAAATGGCCGATCATTAAACTCTTGCTCATCATGTTCTTTGGCAATCAACGTCAAATCATATTATCATATGATTTGTTTCCTAAGTTTTTTTTTTTTTTTTTTTTTTTTATCGTATAATTGTTTCCTAAATGCTAAGCCGCTGTGGATCTGCATTCACTGAAGGCGTGTAATGGGCAATGATGAGATGCTGACGTGTATAGAAGTTGAACTGAGTGGGTGAATGATTGTGGGAGATCGGAGGGTTAATAAGTCCGCCCCCTATTAGGAAACGAAATACATCTTCCTATTTGTTTCTATTATGAATATTAACATAAATTTTTCATTTATTGAGTAAAAATTGATAATATTTTAACAAGCTATGTTATGAGTTTTGTGAACTGCAATTAATTCAACATTTGTTTAAAGTGTAAATATTTTGTTTATTTTTGTTCAATCATCCAATAGGGAAAAGACGACTCTTAAAATATCGTTCCAAAAGTAGTATTATGTTCATGCTTTATTTTAAGAATTGAAAATAGAAGTAAATATTTCTGCTACACTCTACGCTCATGCAAATAGTATTGCAATATGTTACGCTGGTCTACGGAATTACCAGGAATTGTATTTCAACAAAAAGTCTTACGTTAAAAGAGAATCAAACAGACAGTTAAATTTAAAAACCCTCAAAATAGGATTTTTTCAAATGTTTAACTAAAACATCCAGTCCAGTTCAATTCCTTATCGGTCAACAGATCAAAGAAGTCAAATATTTTCGATAAATATTCTGTCACAAAGGAGTCAGGGATTGATTAATAAAACTAAAATATTTGTTATTCATCCAAAAGCATACCATCTCCTCTAAAGTATATTCGTTCCGACATAACAGACTTTTTTATGTCAACTGATAAACCCATCATTTCAAACGCATTTTCTGGAAAGACTTCAGCTCTTGCAGCGAATTTTCTTTTATGACCTTTATCGATTGAAAACGGGTATCTCGAAGCGCTAAAACGACGATTTTCAGTCGCCATTTTCTTCACTTTATCAATTTTAATGTTGGACGTAGGTGGTCTAGAACTAGACAATTCGACAAACGACGATTTTCAGTCACCATTTTCTTCACTTTATCAACTTTAACTTCAATTAAGGACGTTGGTGGCCGACAAGAACGAGACAATTCGTTCAACGCATTTCCACCGCGTTTGATTACCCTGCACTACTCATAAGTACGTGTTTCCGAAAATGTCGATTAACCACCGTAAGCTTCTGTAACTTATTCAGTAATTTGGGACACGAAATTTCATTTGTCATAGAAAATTTTGAGACAAATTCTTTCTTGAGATGATCGTGCTCAAATTAAGCGTCAGTATAAAGGACAATTGTGCTAACTAAGCCACGAACAAATATTGACAATCCTCTTAAGCTGGTTTTTTTAAATGACCGGTTCCCTTTACTTTTCCAATAGAACTTACATTCCTTTGACCATCACACATTGCTGAGTTCCATGGATAAAAATCGAGTTTGAAATTTACATATAACGATTTTTCTTCAACCCAACTGCAGAGTGATAGTTATATCTTAGTACACACGACTATCGTTCTCATGAACTGAGGTTCAATCCCATCACCCCGATGTATCTGACGAACACTTCGAATAGTTGAGTAACCGAAAGGTCTCGTAAATGTTTCCGAAACTATGACGTTCGCAATCGCCGTTAAACTGTAGATGCCGTTGAGTGAGTCTTAAAATAGAATGGATGTAAACTTCCTGAATTCATTCATTCATGTAATGAAGGATTTTTTTAACAGTAGATTTAACCGGCAGCCAGCCATTTCTTTATAAATAACATGGAATTTTGATACCGCCAGTTGTGTCCTGCTCGAAATAATAACAGCAAAAACATATACCTCCGAAGTTCAAAGCGAACAGCATGGTCTTTGATTAGCTTTGGCGAAAACTTTTTTAATGTACCTATACATATATTCCAGGATGAGGTCTATGTGTCCAGACCATGTAAATTTCTAAAAATTGGAAAGTGTTTTCCCGGATTTAGCTCATTTTCATATTGGCGACTAATTGACTAAGCAAAATGCTCGTTCTGTGTATGGACATGGAAAGTACGGATGAGATTGCTAAGAAATCAAAACTTCCTCATCGTGCTATTATTTATAGCACCGTAAATAGATTCATTCACATAAGAGATACATGAGGTAATGGTCTAAATTGAAACATATTCCGCGTCACTGTTGATACTACGAAGCTGTTTATTCAAAGTTCAGTTAAAACTAGTTCGACTATTCATGCAAAGCGGGGTGTGTAGATCAATTTAAATGGGAGTCTCTGATGCATCCAATGCCAGAATGGGTCGCAATTTAATTTTTCCTACTTAGACTAAATTGTTCCACTTTAATTTAACTTTAACTGTGACAGCTTCTTCCACGGGTTGTCCATTTTTTTCGGTTTTAAAAGTAAAGTTTAATAAGACACACATAAAGCTATGATTTAGATGAAAGTTTTATTTCATTATAATGCCTGGACCTTGCCATTTTGTACGGAACGCAATGCCCACCTATGAATTGATTGCAGCAGTGGGTCCTTTTGAGGTTCTTCCAGCGTCATTTTTTCCAAAAAATACGGCCCAATGACACCTCCAGACCGTACAACAACAAACAGTCACTTTTTCGGATGCAATGGCTTTTCAACAATCACTTCTGGGTTCTTCGAGCCCCGTGTGCAAATTTTGCTTGTTGACGTAACCACCGAGTGGGAAAAGAGCATTATCGATGAAGAAAATTTTGTTCGATTGAAAGTCCACGTTTGAACCACCACTTTGTAGTAAGTTTTAACTACTTTTACGCGTTCTTTGGTTGCTAAACTATCCATATTCATAAATGACAAACCTTTCACTAATCAAATAACACTTCAGATGACAGGTATTTAAAAGCTGACAGCCTTGCCAGACCGACGGTATTAAAATCACCTTATATTTTTGTTGCATGGTGACGAAGCACTGTGCATCAGTGTTAAATATGTGAGTACGTGTTACCATTGTGCCACATATGATCGTTTGAAACTGCAAATTGTATCTATTTTTCCTTGTGAGAAAACAGACTATTTTTACAAATGAGTTATATCATCGTTTTTTGTAATTATGTCCGCCTCTTCTCTATTAACTACTGTCCTCTATTGACTACTGTTATTGTTGTCATCCTCCGCGCAGCATCCCAAGCGGGGAGTTTCCTTGCCCATACCACCGGATAGATACTTGCAGATTCTTACTTAATGATTGAGAAGACTGCAGTTTCATCCCACAATTTTCGATCAATGATACTTATATTGTTTCCGTGGTATCACAATGGACTATGCAGTCTAAGTGAGTCATTCTATTCAGACTGCCGCACTGACCTAACCTAACCCTACCTATATTGTTGGCATAAGCAAGTAATATATGATCTTAATTGAATATGGTTACAACCGTTTTTACTGAAACTTTCCTTACAATTTTTATCAAAAGTACGTTGAAGGGACTGCATGAAAAACCTGTTTAAACTGTTTAAATCCTGGTTGGAGGACGGCAATACACCACCGAATACTTCGTGTCGGTTAGTGTCATTCTAGGTAGGTAAACCATAGATAACACGATAGTTGGTACTCACACTTGAATCAACTTGTATTTAATTGTACCACGCTGTGGGTAACTGGAATCAGATTTCCATTGTTGTTTGGTACAGAAGAGAAGCCTTGTATTACAATCTTTAGTTTTAAAATTTTGAAAGAATTTTCTTGTTTTTCCTTACCACCCAATATCCTTGCTCTCTTCAGATTTAAAAGACTGGCTGCCCTCTTCTCCTCTTCTTAGAGCGTCCTCTCACAGCGTTGGCTGCAGCATTGCCACGTATTCAACATTTTTTACTCAGATGCAATATAATATTCTCAATCGTGTTGATGGCTTTTTCGTATCTTGACATTATTTTTTTTGTGACAATGCCATTGAATGTGCAAGATGTTGATGGAAGCATTGGGACTAGATGCGTTTTATCATATAATTAAGATCTGTCCTTTGTTACTTGTGAAAGATACAAATCTCTCATTAAGCCAACAATGTACTTAGACGCTGAAATGATAGAATTCGGAACCAATAATCTGCAATAAGCGGTAATATTATCGAAACCTCCGGAATGTACTTTATATGATAGACATACCAGTGCAAGCTTGCAATTTAGTCTGCTTAAACCAGCCGCCCTCTTACTATAATTGCCTTTAGGGGGATGTCCAATGGTAAGAAAATACTTACCGAAGATTGCTTGGAAAATTCTACAAAGGACTCTGGTTACGGCCAAATGAATAACCAGAATTTCTACATTCCACACTTACAATAATTGAGTTAAATTAAGTTGATTTCATTGGTTTCATCGGGTGGCTTTGTAGTCAAGAAATGAATTTACTTTATTTAAATTTCGCACATTTCAAGAAGTTGGTGACATATTTAAAATCACAGTACTCGTATGGTAAGCTATTAGTGATTACTTTGGACATTCCCGCAGAAAATTTTGTACAATTCCAATTGTTTTTTTTTTTTTTTTTTTTTTTTTTTTTTGAATTTTCCAGTGTTCTGCCAATTTTCGTTACAGAAATTAAACTCATTCGAAAAATCATAATTGACCCTATAACTCTACCAGTATGAAAAATGTGTATTGAACCCTAATACCGTGGCATACAATATTAAACAAAATCATTAAAGACATAAGTAAAGCGATCAGTGAAACCACATATGGTAGGCTATAGTTGGCTCCCTAAGAGCTGTAGTAACAGTTCAATAAAAAAAAAACCAAAAATGAGAAATTCTTAAATACAGTTTAATTTATGGCCATTAATTTTCGTAGTGATTATCAAATGACGATTAACAGACAACAAAATACCCATAACATAACATCGAAATTGTGCTTAATATATTTGTTCATTATTTTAGGGTTCAGTGAGGAACAGACAGACATTCAACGTCTGAGTAATGAATATTACAAAAAAAAAAAAAAAAGAATACAAATGATAAAAACCAATCAAGCTCATCATTTATTGAAGTTTCATTGTAACAATGATGATGTACTGACGAGGGATGGTCGAGTTGTCTGATATACTTCATATGTACTGCAGTGTCAATATTCTCCACTGACATGGCCATTGCACCCAGAACTTATCATACCCATCCCCACTGATAATACTCAGAAAATATATTTCGGTAGTTACGATATTGTGATATATATATTTTGAAAACAACAAACAGATGCGGTTATGGCGGTTGATATGTTGCTAACTACTAATTTTTATAATGAAAATGCGTGGTAAAAGTCATAAACATTAATTAATTGGGAAATGAAAGCGGCCATAACAGCAGTAGTAAAGTGCCAGTGAAAAAAAAAAAAAGCAAAAATTGAAACTCTCTCTGGAAAATTTTTATTAAATACCATAAACATTTCAATGAAGGGAGGAACAAATAAATGCTCCCTTTTAAGTTTTCTGACGATAACAACAGATTTCGATAAAAAGAAACGTATAAAAACTGATGGGCAGCCATTATCATCATTCATGTAATATATCGATTCTTTGTTTTAATTAAATTATATACAATTTTCAATAAATTGCTCTTTTCGCTATTTTGTATAATTTTATGTATACCTTTATAGCTGCCTGCGAATGTACAAACGTAATGCATATTTGGCAAATTGTTTCTTTGTATTTCATTTTACATGATTCGCTTACTTTGCATTTTCTGATGTTTTAAATTCACGTTTTGTGTAGTTAAGCCAAAGTCGCATACGGGTGATTCTAAATAGAAACGGGGGTAAACAATTAAAATGGCATTTCAAGAAGGCTCTAAAATTAAGATCTTGGTGACGAAGGTTTACAGTTTTTGATGACTCCAATGTTGCTCACAGGAAATAAATATTGGTCTAAATGATCGAACTCACTTGTACATGAGGCAGCGAAATGAATTGCAAAACATTTAAACTGACTTTATTTTTATTATTCGAAAAATATAATTCTTTTCATATCTAAGTTTGTTTCAGAGAATGAAAATGGTTATTTGAACATGATTTGGGTACACTGAATATTATTGTATATCCGTTATTAATAAAAGATTTATTGAAATTAAGAATATATACGATTATCCACTTTGTAATTTCAAAACCGTTGCTCTGATAAGGCTGTCAACTGCCAAATACCTGTCATCTGAAGTGTAATTTATTTAGCGAAAGATCTTCCATTTACGAATATGGATCTTTAACAATCAAAGAAATCGTAAAAATAGTTCAAACTTATTACTAAAGTGATGATTCAAACGTGTTCACTTGTCGTGCATTACGGGGTGATTATTCTCGTCATAATCGACTTACTGTTCAAGGAACTAGCGAGATTATAAAGAAACGTAAAGAGACTGGAAACGTTATATGATCAGGCGTGTGCTTCATCGCAATGTGCGCATTGAAAAAATATTGCTTCTGTAGTGAAAGTATGGCGGATAAAGCGAATTTCAATTCAGAGCCCTATGACCGCATGATAACCGAATTTTGTTGGCCTGAAATTGAAGATTATGAACTGGACCATATGTGGCTTCAACAAGACGGTGCCACGACCCTCTCAACATGACAGATTTTGCCCTTATTGCATGATGTTTCGGGAAAACGTAATTACATGTTTTGGCAACGTCAGACCGTTAGACTTTTCTGGAGGGGCTACGCCAAAAAATTACCTCAAAAGGATCCGCCGCTGCAACCAATCCAGAGGCGGTTATTTAAATGACATTGTATTTCATATATAATGGCAGGATCTAAGCATTTTAATGAAATAAAGTTTCACCGAAATCATAGCCTTATGTGTGTTTTATTTAACTTTACTTTGGAACTGAAATATGGATAACCCTGCAAGAACTGTGATTTGTTATTAGCATCCAAATATTAGGTAGGTGAACTAATTTGCATATATCTTCATCAAATGCCCAATGTTTAGGGATTAGGGTCCTTGACATAGCCCCTCAAAAAAAATCTTACGACGTCAAATTGCCAATTGACCAATTGGCCAATTAAAAAATTATGTTTTCCGGAAACTTTTCATGCCATAAAGCCAAAATTGGTCATGTTGTGAGGCTCCTGGCACCGACACTTTTAAAACCATATATCGTCCAGTTCATTGTCTTTAATTACAGGCCAAAAAAAAGTCGGTTATCGTACGGCTATAGCGCTCCGAATTGAAATTCGGATTGTCCGCCACACTTTCACTAGCAGATGCGATATTTTCCACAGTACTTGCATTGCGATGATGCACAGGCCTGACAACTTCTGTAGTGCTTCCAGTCTCTTCAAATTTCTTTATAATCTTGCCAATTCCTTGCACAGTAGATCGATTATGACGACCATAAGCACCCCATAATGCGCGAATCACTTTTGTAGTAAGTTTGAAATGACAGAATTCATATTTGCTAAATAAATATTATTTCAGATGATAGGTGTTTAACAGCTGACAGCCTTTCCAGACAGGCGGTTTAGAAACTATTGAACGGATAACCCTTTATATTTTTTTCGGTTGAAGGTATTTTATGGTTTAATGTTGTTTCTATGAGAAGTAGGGCAAAATGGCCAAATATCACATGTTGCGTCAAACAGTAAAAAATATAATTCGCTAAATTTCACATAAATCTAATGCCTCAGTTCAGACCCAAATATCGAAAAGTGATTTATGTTAAATTTGTTATTATGCATGCGACTTTTTAGAAAGCACCCGGCTATATCACGTATTACCAATCTCATATCAATACTGGAAAACATGTTATTTGTGGCAGATTTTTCTTCGGATTGGCAAGGATTTACACAGGTTATCTGCATGCCAGCAAGACTGATGGAGTTGCCAATTCTTGTAACGAATAATAGAAGTTTAAGTTAAAATCCGTTTTGTCTCCTTTAAACACACTGAAAAAGGCTAGGATTAAGTGCAAAGTTTTTTCCTCATTGCAATAGAAATTATGTATTTGTTGTCATGGCCGGAGGAACGATTTATTAAATCCAAAATGTGCCATTGTTCTGAATTTCTTTGCTATCCGCCAGGAAGAATCAGCTTAATAAAAATTATTTTGTATATCATATTTTTCCATTCAGTTACAAATGCATGACGCAGGATAAGTCCTTCGAATACTTATCGGAATCCATATTCATATGGTTTATTTTTTTATAATTTTTCTCGAAGGGAGGAAGTTATATCGCTTTTTATACGGCAAAAAATTGGGGGCCATAAGGAAGTTTTTGAAGTACAAGTACTGTCTTTTGAACAAATGCGTTTTCTGACTTTTTAAATCCATTAGTCTATCTCAGTTGTTAGTAGGCTTTTTGACACGATAACTGCCATAAATATTTCTGAATTTTTTTAAAAATGGACACAGCCAAATATTTTCCCAGATCGCAGTAAAAGTTATGTGTATTAGCCATAAGGTTCAGCTAATTCTACTAATACCTACCATATACCGAAATTCAATCCTTACTCTGTAATTTGTAATTGATAGGCTATATTAAACTGTATATTTTTTTAAAGCTTTATGAAATTTCAAATACTTCCGATTAATAATGCTCTTTTTTGTATATCCCATACAAATGACCGATAGAGTAGCTTAAATTGCGGCTAACTTTGAAAATTAAAATTGCATTACCAATCACATTCTAATTTGTGGACTACATCAATCTATATTTCTGCTTGTTGTTTTATATTAGCTAACCTAACGCCTATATGCATTCTTAGGTTCATTTTTACTCAGTTACTGTAAATTCAGTCTAATCTACCTCACATCAGGCATTCTAGTAGTTCTAAGGATTAAAATGGTTAGGATTGCAACGACGATTTGAGATCTAGCAAATGTCAATCGTTCATTTATTGTTAAATGATGATAATCGAGCCCTTTTACTCTATAGTGTAAATTAGCAATTTCATATTCTGGGAATTTATAAAGGGAGAATTAACTATTACCGACCGTCTAATTTGCTAGAGAATATTTCTGTGGTCACAACCCGAAACAGCCTAACTCGAGTTAGGACACAATTGAGTTATTAGCACCATCGTATTCAGCGTATCTAAATTTATTTGCTCTAAATTTTTCATGTTTGTATCTCTTCTAGGAAGGCAATTAATCTTAAAAAACTTAATAGCTTAAGTTATTTTTCTAAATGACTGTTTTGGCATAACTGCCTAAGTCAATTTAGGATTACAACAAACATAAACATTATTTTTTCATCATTGCCTAAATCAACTTAAGTCGTTAATCCAAAAAAATAAAGAAACAATTTTATTTTCTTAACTTGAGTTAAGCTCTTATTCCGAATTACAATTTCGTTTTTTGATAAACATAAATTGAGTTAAGGTCTTTCTCCAAACTTAAAGTTTTTTATTTAATCTGGAGTAATAGCCTAACTCAACTTGAACTTTTTGACTTTCTTTCGTTCAACAATTCATAAGAGCCTAAGTGTCTTTTTCGATAATATCCTTTGACTGCGAGAATAAACAACTATTTTTTGTTAACAACTAAGTAAAGAAATTCGTTTCCTTGGAATCTGTAGCAAAGTTTTCTAAAAAAAAAACATCTTCTCCTGATTTTCAGTGAAGATTCAAAACTTTAAACTCCTGTACTGAAAATATTGAAAAACAGACTTAGGCTGTTATGGGTTGTGACCACAGATTTTACCTTTTAATTTTTCAAATGCATCCTGGCGAAATTGCATTAAAAATTGTCGTAGGAAAATACATAAAATTTATGTGAAATTTTAGAAATTAAATTAACTTTTTAAACTTTTATTATTCAAAATCGTATTCAACATCGAAAGCATAAAACAGTGATATAGGATGCCGTATGTTTATAATATCTGCATTAGCTCTAAAAATGTATTTATCACTATAGTCAGTTTCTGGCAAAAGCTGTATAAATTATTTTGGACTTTTGACTATCCAACTGAGAACCGGCCGGTAGGTTAAATTGTCGTTTTTGAAACAACAATGCGATATTTTTAAAAATACTAAAAACTATTAAACAATTGAGGAAAATTTGTTAATCGGAGAAAAATTAAAATGAGAAAAAATATGACATCGAGAGAGTATTCAAAATCCGATAAATATGATATTTCCTTGGTACTTACATAAAATTATAAACAGTAGTGAAACAAGTCGGTTATATAATTGGTTGATTATAATATGAAATTACAAATGAAAGAGTAGAACTAATCAGTATAGTTAACAGTAATAAAAATTCTTTAGAAATCACTTAATTTTATAAATGTTCGATTTATGAAAGCAAAACCACTAAAAAATACTTGTTTCCTAAAAAAAATTATGTTTTGTTAGATTTGTGAATGACGTAGTATGACTTTGCGCTGTTTCTAAGAACTACAACACATAAACATATTGAAAGTTTTGAGGTAGATTTACAAAAATTTGTGCTAATGGAGAATTGACTGTTAAGCAACATAAATTCAGGACAATTTTCTTGTATGCACTTCAGCTTACACATATCGAAAACTTCTGCCTAGAATGACCCATATCAATTCAATATCGCTGCCAATGAATAAATTGTATGAAATAACACACATATAAAGTATTCCGCACATACATAGTAATACTAAAAACAAAAAGCTTAAATGAAAATCCTCTACATAATGCGATTAAGTTTTTTCCCCCATACTTTTTATTCTCATTCACATTCAAATTCGCATTCATTTCATTGTGTCTTATTTGATTCTTTCACACTGCTTATTGAATTTTTTTTTCCAATTTAATTTCATTTTAATTTTCAAAAATCCCATCAATAAGTAACGAACCAATGAAAAATAAAATAACTAACAATCACCACCTACCTATTCTTTCCGCTGGCAGACGGTCATTTTAAAAATGTTGTGCAAACAGAATAAAAATGTTGTTCATGTAGCGTTTACTGCCAAACTACTTTCCTTCATTAAGCGGCTAAATGCTGATGTAAGCTCGATTTCCGAGACAGAGAGAGAGAGAGAAAGAGGGAAAGAGACGGAGAGGGGAAAAGTGGAAAATGTAACGCAAACTTATTGATTTTTAATTTTCTAGATTATCTCTTATGTGTCTGCATAAACATTCCATTTGTAAGCAGTGGCGTGAATGCCAAAGTTACACCGATGTGTCCGTTACGAAGGACTTAGTAAAACCAATTAATTATATTTTAGACTTTTAGGAATGACGCGCAGCTTAAACGAAATTTTCGTTTCACATAATGAGCACCTGCAGAGGGTGGTATTGACTTTAAAGGGAATTCCTATCCCCATAACAAATGCGCCAATTCTGTAAACAGATTTCTGCTGATATTCCGTTTTGTAGTATCTGAAACACAGTGCGCGAACTGAAAATTTCATATTTGAGACTAATACAGGGTTTTTATATTAACATTGGAATTTTTGTTTTAGTAACATTTGTTATAGAATTTTCGTCGTTTGGCTAACTATTCCCCAGTAAAACCACAAGATGAAAATTACAAATCGCAATTTCAGTCTTTCGCTACGCTCCTTGTCCTTGGCGTCACTCTCAACATTCTTGAACTTTTGTAATCACTCACTACAACTTCTACCGCTTAAAGCAGAGTCGCCATATGCTTCAACGGGCAATTGAATCTGAATCAGATTTCTTCAACTTTAAGACGCAAATCAAAAGTTATTGACTGTGATGCTTATGTGGATCAAAAGTTGACATTTTCACACAACAAAACATGTGAATCCGATACAAAATCGCTAATATTTTACGATTTAATAGGGCTGTCTCAAAACTAGCCAGCTAGAGAATTATAGATGGGGCCCGTAGTTTCAAAAGAATTATTTTGGTGAAAAGCGGCAACCTTATAAAACAAATGTTTTATGTTTCAAGGCGCCACGTTATTTAGTACTATTATGCTATTTCCGTCATCAAAAGTAAAAGCTTTCAGTGAATTTGTAAACATGGAAAAAATTGGTTACCGCTATGTAAGTCAATATTTCCATTTGAAAGGTCTCAGTACAACCAATATTAAAGCCGAGCTAGATTCTACTCTAGAGGAGTCTGCTCCTTTGTTTATGACTGTAAAATATTGGGTAGCAGAGTTTAAACAATGCCGTACGAGCTGTCAAGGCGAACACAGTATTGGTCAATCCATTGAGGTGTCCACAACTGACACGGTTAAGAAAATCCTCAAAATGGTGTTGGACGACCGTTGTTGCTTAAGCTAGCTTAATTGGTAGTCATTTAAAAAAGTGCTTTACATCGTATATTGGCCGAAGATTTGAAGAAGAGAAAGCAGTGCGCACAATGGATGCCGCGCTTGCATTCAGTATTAATGTGTTAGTATTATTATGTTGTTTAACTCATCAAAAATAAATTATTTCAGTGAATTTGTAAATGTGGAAGAAATTGGTCATCATTTCCATTTGTATGGTCTCAATTCGACCGATATTAAAGTCAAGCAAGATTTTAATCTGGAGGAGTCGGATCCTTTCTTTATGACTGCAAAATATTGGGTAACAGAGTTTAAACAAGGCCGTACGAACTGCCAAGACGAATACCGTATTGGTCAATCCATTGAGGTGTCCACGACAGACACGGTTAAGAAAATCCTCAAAATGGAAGTTGCTTGAGCTAGTTTAAGTGGTAGGCATTTTAAAAAGTGCTTTACATCGTATATTGACCGAAGATTTGAAAATGAAAAAGCTGTGCCCAAGATGGGCGCCGCGCTTGCTTTTAATACATCAAAAACAGCGTCGTGAAGATGCTTCAGTAGAGTGTTTGGCGATGTTTCTTCGCAATAAAGCCGAATTTTTGCGTCGATTTATAACCATGCATGAAGCATAGATCCATCACTTCATCCCTGAGACAAAGAAATAGTCGAAGCAGTGGATTGGAATAGGAGAATCGTGTCGGAGAAGACAAAGACGGTTCCATCTGCAGGCAAGGTCATGGCGTCTTTTTTTGGATACGCACGGAATTATTTTTGTGGATTATCTTTAGAAAGGCGAATATTATGTTAATTTACTGCAGTGTTTAGGCGATGAAGTTATTGAAAGAATGCCACATTTAGCGGAAAACAAAGTGTTGTTTCATCAAGACAATGCTCCAGTTCACACATTCACTATTGGGATGGCCAAAATTACTGCATTAAAGTTCGAATTACATCATTATGCACCTTATTCGCCAGATTTAGCTCCCTCGCACTATTTTCTATTTCCAAACTTGAAAAAAGGGTCGGCTGTAAAAGATTTCCCAACAATAAGGAGGTGGAGTCTGCGGTTGATGACTATTTTGAGGAGTATGACCGTTCTTACTATAAAAAGGATATAGAAGCTATTGAATACCGCTGGAAAGTGTATTAAGCTAAAAGGAGACTATGTTGAAAAATAAAGAAAATTTTTCACAAATTTTTTGTTAGATCGACTAGTTTTGGGATCGCCATGGTATGATGCACATGACAAAGCCAAAACGATACGTGAATTTTGGAGCGCTTGACTATTTTGAATGCCAAGCACAATTTTGCCGATTCATCTTAGAAAGTTAGAAAAGCATCCGAATACTACGAATATAGTAGATGCCACGATTTATTCGTGCTGTCAATCTTTTATTTGTATAGAAAATCCGTCAGTTATTTACATATTCTGTCTCTGTAAAGAGTTCGAACGTAGCAGTATTGCCTTAATAACTTGCAACCTATTAAACTGCATTAATTTCACTTCGGGCATAGGTTCATTTTTAGGAATGGATAAACAGCTTGTGATGGTAGACTTTTCTGGTTGTTTCCATTTAGAGCCTTTCAGTTTGACATGCTACATGTATTATATTAGACTTCATCGATCCGAAATTAAATAATAATATGGACAAGGGCGAGATTTGTACATATTTGTAAGCCAGTTAATTTGACTGAAATTTTTTTCATTGGCAATGTGGGAGTACATGAGTCTCACAATCGCCACGACTCTGCTTCTTGCATATCGCATATCGTATAGTTAGTCCCTCCAGTAATATTTAAAACATTTCGCTTATGCGTGTTTTTTGTTTTCTCCTTCGGTTTATTTTAGTTTATAAAATTAAAATAAAGTATAAAGCAATTTAATCCGTTTTCACTCATTGGTTTAGTTTCATTTGTCCCTGTCCTTTGCTGAACGTTGTCAACTGTTTGGGATTTATGCATACTTTAGGTTGCAAATGTAAAATACTTGGGATGCATTTTGCGAATTTATTTCCAATTCCATATATCCATTTTTTCTCCCATTTTTTGCTGCATTTTATGGACTATGAACAAAAAGGTCTTTGCATAGTCTATAGAGTTTCAAAAATAATACTATTAAAACACAAATATGGATGAATGCAATGCTTTTTTTTTTGTCTTTATTTGTATGTGGGATTATTTGTTAGAAGCCATAAATATGTTATTTCGTATTAAATTTAAGTTTTTTTTTTTGTTCCATGTAGGTAATACGAACAATGGCGAAAACACCTTTTAATTGGATTATTAAATAACAAATAGGGACATATGGAAATTGCGAATCGTGGATAATCCCATAATGAAATTGGACAGAAACAAGGGATGGATTTAAGGAACATTTAATGATGTCAGGACTCAAAGTTTGTTGCATAACATAAAGTATGCCATTAATTATGAAGTATTGGTGGTAAAAAAGAGATATCAAAAAATAGAAATTCAGGTTAAACTTGTCTTATCTGAGATTTCTCTCTAAACGCGACTGTCTTTCATATGATTTCGGTCTCAATCCCGCATCCAGCCACCTATCACTATTTGAGCAGCGGTCACCTCGATGGGTCTGATGAACACTTCAAGTAGTCTTAAGCTATGGGGTTAATAGTTGTCGTCAGACTGCAGGTACCGTTGAGTGGGTCTAATTGAATGTTAGAAGCTCTCCTGAATGGATTTTTAAAGATTCGTTTATTACCGCCTTTAGACCAGATATATTTTCGCATGATAAATTATTAAAATATTGCAAATATCACATGAAGTGTCTGCTGTTTCTGGCCTTTCCTATTTAGGCATGCTATGTGGATCTATTATACGTACATTGCTAGATAGGTTTTTATATCATGTTTGCACATATACCACGTTTTCATGAAGCTGCAAAAAAAAAATTCATTAAATTGTAAGAGAGAAATAAAATGTAGCAAAATGCTCAATTTTTGTAAGTGGAATTGGTAACTTTGAAGCCATTTCTCTCAAAATTAATTCATAAGATATAGTTGAACCGTCCGTTTCAGTACCAAGTCAACTCCATTGAATTTGAGAAAATCAGAGGCACATAAATGAACGTTATTTGGAAATAGTTTTTTCCACAATTTCCAATTCTGAGGCCCTATATTTAGAACAGCATTGAGAAATATGTAGTTCACCAAGATATTTTTCTCTCCAGAAAGACGTCGAAAGTATAGTTTTATTGAGATTGTACAACTTGTTACACACCTAGTCCAATTGTGGCAGAACTACAACGAAAATTCCTCAATAAGCTGATTTCAAGAAACTTCACATTCCATTGGCCTCCAAGATCTTCTGGTCTCTCTATACCTCACTTTCTTGCAGAGTTATTACAAACCGGAAATTTGTAAGAAACCACAAAAAGCTATGCTTTCGAGCAATTCCCGTGGAGCAATTCTCATAGCAATGTTCCAGGCAGTAGTGAGTAACGATGTCGCAAATTTCAATTAGTTAAAAAAAAATATGTATTATTTTTCTAACGAGAAAAGAAATATTTTAAATGATTGAGAAAAAAGTCATTTTATGTAAATGCCTTAATGTTGCGACATTCATCAGGCACCCTGTTGTTGTTTCAAAAAAAAAAAAAAACAAGGGAGAATGATAACGTCATTTGTCTTTACATTTAATGTATGTGCACAATTTTGGAACATTTACCACGTACGAGGTGTGATAAAAAATTAACCGTTATTTTCAAATTTCGGGAGTTACCTATGTTCTGTTATGTTGGTACACATGTCTGTTATATACGTTGACAATATCAGTCATTTTGGATTGTCAGTTTATTTTTGACAGATAAAAAGGTTAGTCGTGTTTTGGTATGCTCTTCGATTTTTTTACTATTCGAAAAAATGGATCAAAGAAACTTTATTAACTTTTGTGTACAAAATGAAATTAAATGTCCAAAGACATTTGAAATGTTGACTGTGGCGTTTGGCGAGTCTACTGTGAGCAGAACACAAGTTCAATTGTGCTATAACCGATTTAAGGAAGGCCGAGAAGATGTCAATGACGATGCTCGTCCTGGTCGCCCGAGCACGTCAACAACCGATGAAAACATTGAAGCAGTGAAGAAAATGAATTTGGATAATCGTCGAATCACTATTAGAGAGGTTGCTGATGATGTTGGCATATCGTTCGGCTCATGCTAAGCAATTTTTACGGATATTTTAGGCATGAAACGTGCGTCAGCGAAGATTGTTCCAAAATCGCTTAATTTTGAGCAAAAACAACATCACATTGACATTGCTCAGGAGCTGTTGAACGTCGTCAACGACGAACCAGATTTCCTCAAAAAGGTCATGACTGGTGAAGCGTCCAGAAGAGCCAAGACCGAAAAAACCACGTCAAATTCGGTCAAATGTGAAGGTTTTGCTCACTGTTTTCTTCGATTGCAATGACGTGGTGCATCATGAATTCTTGCCACGAGGTCGTACGGTCAATAAGGAATACTACGTTGAAGTTATGCGCCATTTGCGCAAAGCAATTCGTCAGAAACGCACAGATTTGTGGAAAAACCAATCATGGATTTTGCACCACGATAACGCACCAGCTCACACATCGATGCTTGTGCGTGAGTTTTTGGCCAAAAACAAAACCGCAATCATGCCTCAACCACCGCATTCACCGGACTTGGCCCCCGCTGACTTTTTCCTCTTCCCAAAACTGAAGACACCCATGAAAGGAAAACGTTTTGCTACGATTGAGGATATAAAAGAAAAATTGAAACAGGAGCTGTTGGCGATACCAAAAGCGCGTTTCAGAAGTGTTTCGAGGATTGGAAAAAACGCTGGCATAGTGTATTATATCTGAAGGGGATTACTTTAAAGGGGACAAGATAATTATTGATGAATAAATAAATACTTTTTAAAAAAATTAAAAATAACGGTTATTTTTTGATCACACCTCGCATGTAGTCATGGACTATATGGATTACGATTTAAGGGTGCGCACCTCTACTGTCTGTCTAGCCATGATGAAATGGCAGAGTATACTGTACACTTTTCTCTTTGACGATGACGTTTGAACGCCATTACCAATCAGTGCTGCCAACCTGAAAAACTTAAATCTTAAAAAATCACCCTATATATGAAATTATATATAAGGTATTATATATAAGTTTATTCGCAATGCACAAGATCCATTTCGTCTCGCTGTTAGACCTGTAAGCGGCTGTATAACCACAATTCGCCTCAAGTTGAAATACACCTTTATCAAGCTAATTTGTTTACACGTCCTGACGATGAGTCGAATGGCGCGTTTTGTGACTGCTTAGAAAAAACATATGATCGCTAAACTGGCCAAAGTACGCAGATTGTTCTATCAAAAGTCAGAAAATTCAGTCTGCCAAGCAACCCCTCCGATAATATATTCGGTCTGGTTTAAATCTAGATTTCCCATATAAAAATATTCAAAAATATCCAAAGGACAGGCATCTAGTATCATGATGTAATCCACGGTGCTAGGCTTGGATTACCACCTGGCTGTAACTAAGGTACGAACGAGATGGAGCAGAGCAAAAAAAGTGAGTAACACAAAAAGTGCATTCACCTGAACAAACTTACTTAATTACTACGACAAAAAAGAAAAAAAACTCCTAATCTTATTGTTCCAACACACTGCTCTATAGATGCTAGTTTTCGCAAAAACTGCTCATGGAAATGAAAATATGCCCTCAGACAAGATCTGCTAAATGGTGACGCATAAGTAATGTTAACGGCGACTATATTGAATGCGTTCTTGTGCATCATTTGGTTTTAACTCGTGAATCAATTGCATCTTATATGGGAAAAGATGTAACACATGTAAAATTCTTCGCAAAGACCGCCTAGACATCTCTAACTGCTGAGAACATGGCCTGGTGGAAGTTTCGGGGTTTTCCTCAATATTTGCTTGCACTCGAGCAATGATCACTTCATTTTGAACAGCTCCTTGTTGCCCAAACCGCTGAACCAATCTGTAAATTGTTGGAGCGCTAGGAGCATTGAAAGAAATTTTGATATGATCTGAATAATCGAATGCTGACTTTCAAAGTAAACTTGAACAACGTTGGTTCTTTGTTCTGTGCTGAGCCTTTCCATCATAAATTTCCCAAGCATTATTTAGTTAATTCTGTAAAGAGACGAAAAAAACACTTAAACAAAAAATGTATTCACTGATCAAATGTTAGCGTTACTTATGCGCCACCCTAGATAATCAAGAGTTTAACAGGATGTTGCGTACATGGCGAGTCTGCACCCAATGTTAATATTTCAGTAAGGATAAGAGAAATTTTAATGTCGAAGAAACGGTTATGGAAATGTGTCAACTTATACACACGATTTAGTTCAATTGTGTATTATGTCCTGCGTGTACCAACTGCCGTGTTATCAGCCTTTTACCTTTCACTCATAATCGCGATTTGTGAAAGAGTAAAACCTATTCTATCTAACCGACCTGAATATTTTAAGTGTAGATTTCGTTCTGATAAATCTTCAGGGAAACAGATATTGTCACTACGAAAAATTGTTGTTAAATTGGGTTTGACGGCAAAAGAAAGGCAAAATGAAGTCATATAATTTGGCAAACAATAAATTCATTCCTTACGTGAATCATGGTAGCTGCAATTTTTCAGAATGATTTTGTCTACCTTGACTCCACTGTAATTGAAACCAGTGACGTCAGCCTGGAAATTACAGTAGGAGTGTCGTCAGTTGCTGCTAAAACACTTTGCAAAACATCTGAGACCATCATCATTAACGAAGAGATGTAGCCTATGTATGATTCAGTGCGAAAATTCTTCGAAAATAAACTTTATAGAGAACGCAAAAGATGTGCAAAAAAATTTCGTTACAAATGTCGAATTCTAAAAACAATATTAGAAATCGATGCAACGAGTTGGACTACAAATGCAGAAGTTAAAGGGCTTAGAATTCTCCCCGCCATTTATTTTCTAGTCATTGTCTAATCACGAGCGGACATAACAGTATGGTTAGTACACGTGGCTATCGTGGATCGGAACATCGTTTAATGAACTCTTCCTACGATCAAAAAGTCTAGTCGCTATGCAGTAAAACCCGCGCAGCGATTTAAACATTGGAATGAATGTAAACTCATTGAAACTGAGACATTACTTCAAACCACATTTATGGCATGGAATGGAATTTATTCAATCGCAGGTAAAAATGTATTATGAATATTGAAAAAGTGAAAAAATGAAATATTTAAAATAGGTGTCTACTGCACTGGACTGTCAGCTGTTAATTAACTATCATCTGAAGTGTTATTTATTTAGTAAAAGTTTTGCCATTTACGAATGTGTATCGTTTAACAACCGAAGAACGCGTACAAATAGTTAAAACTTGCTATAAAAGTGGTGATGCAAACGTAGGCTTTCAATGGAACAAAATTTTCTTCAGCGACGAAGCTCATTTCCCACTCGGTGGTTACATCAACAAGCAAAATTGTCTTATATGGGTCTTGGAGAACTCAGAATTGATTGTGGAAAAACCATTGTATCCGGAAAAAGTGACTGTTTGGTGCGCATTATGGTCTGGAGGTGTCATTGGACCGTATTTTTTCCAAAACCACCTCAAAAGGATTCACCGCTGCAACCAATCCATAGACGGTCATTTAAATGACATAGTATTTCGTACATAATGACAAGGCTTAAGCATTATAATGAAATAAAAGCTTCCTCGAAATCATAGGTTTATGTGGATTTTATTTAACTTTACTTCTATGGTTTCCCCACAGAATAAAGACCAAAGACCCAAGAGAATAAAGATAGGAGACAAATTGATTATCGACTGCATGAATAAAAAATCTGTAAATTGGTATCGAGATGAATGCTAAGGTTTTGACCATGGTGGCTAAATGGCATAAAATCCTAGCTAAAATAAAATATCCTAGTTTATTAAGAGAAACTGTATTTATTTTGTCGTCAATTCTCACGCTTTAACCATACTCCTGTTCCACTTTTCTATTTACAAATAAATTTATTGTTATTATTCCTTTTTTTTTTTTTTTGGATCCACGAAACAAAATAAAAATGAATCCTCGACCTGTGTCTTATAAATTTTACAAAATATAAGCAACATATTTTCGCATACCTTTCGAATAGAAAATACTGTCACCAAGTAAATGGGAAACGTCTCCTTATTCCATTACTCTATATTATGACATCATCAGGTAACTCCCAAATACTTGATTCCATTAACAACAGACAATTTCACAAAAAGAAAAGAATATCTTTTTAATCGTTATTATATTTGTATTGTATAACTTTGTTCTACCGAAAATGCAGAAGAATATATCTGTGCCGCTTTGATCTTGCTTTCGGTAATAAATAAAAAAGTTATTATCCCTTTTTCATGCACAATAGAATCTAAAGATATTCTGTGGAAAACAGTAGCCAAACAAATAACAAATAAGAGAAATATCCCATTGTTTCTCGCCATTAGATGTAACTCCCATTAGAGAAACCACTTCAGAAATCGCCTTCAATGAAAGGAATGTGTAGAAAATATCTTTACGTATTGTAAAGAGATCAACCACAATTTTCCCCTTCCTTTAGGGACAACCATCACGATATGATGTTGGTGGTGGCAGTGCTATAAGATTGATGATGATCTGGGTGTCGATATGCTTGAGGTGGTGGTGATGATGACGTAGATCAAAGTGTGTTAATGATCGCAACATTAATTATGAAATCTGTAATGATATTTATCCTTATGGTACTTGTACAGTGCTTAAATTACAAAGGGTGGGTTATTTCAAGATTCACGAAAGCAGAAAAAATGTTAATATAAGAAACAAGAAAGACACATTTTCAGGTAAGTAAACTGACGATTAAGAGTATGTAACAATTGGATTTTCTGATATATACAAACTAAAATTCAATCTTACTGCGCTGTCCACTTATTGGTTTCAAAACCGCCGGTCTGGCAAGGCTGCCAGCTATTAAATACCTGTCGTCTGAAGTGTTATTTATATAGTGGAAGGTTTGCCATTTGCGAATATGGATCGTTTAACAACCGAAGAACACGTAAAAATATTTAGAATACTAAATAAGTGGTGATTCAATTATGGGCACTTGTTGTGTATTGCGGGGTGATTATGGCCGTCATAATTGACCTATCGTAAAAGGAATTGGCAAGATTATAAAGAAATTTAAAAAACTGGAAGCGTTCATCCGAATTTCAATACAAAGCTTTATGATTACCGATTTTATTTTTTTGGCCTGTAATTGAAGATGATAAACTGGATGATATGCGGTTTCAACAAGAGGGTGTCATGAGCTACACAACATGACCGATTTTGGCTTTATTTCATGAAAAGTTTCCAGAAAGCGTAATTTCACTTTTTAGCGACGTGAATTGGCCACCACGATCATGCAACTTAACGCTGTTAAACTTTTCTTGTAGGGCTACGTCCATAGCCGTATTTATGCGAATAATCCCAAAACGTTGGAGTATTTGAAAACCAACATCCGTCACGTTATCGCCGAAATGTGCAATAAAGTGATCGAAAACTATCTCAAAAGGTTTCACTGCTGCAACCAATCCAGAGGCGGTCATTTAAATGGGCGTGATAACCGACTTTTTTTGGCCTGTAATTGAAATGTATGACCTGGCCGATATGTGGTTTCAACAAGACGGTTCCATGACCGATTTTGGCTTTATTGTATGAGAAGTTTCCAGAAAGCGTAATTTCACTTTTTAGCGACGTGAATTGGCCACCAAGATCATGTGATTTGACGCGGGAGACTTTTTTTGTGGGGCTGTCTCAAATATCGTGTTTACGTGGATAATCCCCAAGCGTTAGAGTATTTGAACACCAACATTCGTCACGTTATCGCCGAGATACCGCCCGAAATGTGAGAAAAAGTGGTCGAAAACTACCACAAAAGAATCCACTGCTGCAACCAATCCAGCAGCGGTCATTTAAATGACATTATATTTCGTACATAATGGGAAGGTCCAAGCATTATAATGAACCAAAAGTTTCATCGAAATCACAGCTTTATGTGTGTTTTATTTAACTTTACTTTTTAAACCGAAAAATGGATAACATGTTATAAACATTAAAAAATGTTAAAGGAATTAGCAATAAACTTATTGCTAATAATACAGTTGTTATTGACCTCGCTTAAAAATCCATTCAAATGTTTAGTATGTGTACTTCCACAGCATAAAAAGAGCAAGAAACTTCAGATAACACATGACAAATTGGAAATTAAAAAGCTTTGGAACAAGTAGCAGCGATGGTCTAGGTGCCTGAGGCGACATCACTTAGGATTATCTCAATAATAGCGGAATGCATCTGATTGAGGTTCAATACCAGATACAGAAAAATGCCTTTTCTAATTTTTTCATTTAATTACCAAAAACATTTTTGGAGTTTAGTTAGCTCATGATGGAGACCACATGCTTGCTAAGGACGAACGACGATTCCGGACGTCGCGGTTTGAGAGCATTTACAAGACTAGTCGATTATTTAATTACTCGAAATGTACGTCAGATACATTGAAATGATCGCCGCTGAAATAATTGATAGATGGCTGTATGTGGGATTGAACCAGGAATCATGCGAACTATAGTAACGTGTATTAACCACTGTGTCATGGTATTTCACAAAAAGTGATTATACGCTTAGACAAAATCCTTCCCCATTTTGGAATCGACATCATTGCAAAGACATTCTCATACCAGAAGTGAGCTAGATACTTCGTAATTGTATGTATAGAAAATATTTACGTTCTCACAGTCGTTTCAGCTTCTACTAAGGAAGTAACGATAATGAAGATTTTTTTGAAAAAGTAAAAATGTACGCCTGTGGTTTCCATACTAAACTATACGACCGATGTTTGGTCATGGGTGAGTTTTATAATACAAGATATATTCCAAGTGTCCAAATATGGAGTAGATTCCAGCAGTGGCAAAGGGGGCAATGGCTAATGGATATGCTCTTAGACCAGCAAATGTCCTCAACAAATAGAACGCTAATATTATCGTCTTCGTGAAAATGTAATTGACAAAACAGGGTTTAAAATTCGTGTAGCATTCATAGTTCGCAGAAGACTAGAGGTTTCATCCTCTAAACAAAGCGAATATTTACTATCCGTGTTGGAAGGTATGCGTGATGCTAAAAGAACGTGGTGATAGAAGTATTTCATTCATATTTGGTATTACATAGAAGAAGGAGAATACAAATTCGGTAATAAATACGCTGTAAATAATTATTAAAAAGTTACTATTGACGTGTAGAGCGAACACTGTACACTTTTTGAGAAAGTATGCAATTTGTTCTCTCTACTATAATAGCAAAAAACTCTACCGTTGACGTAATAATAAATTCTAAGAGCGTTAATTCATTTAATAATTCATTCTAAAATCCCCCTTGGTAATCCTATGCTGCGCACTTAACCATTCATATAAGTTCGATAGGATATATCTCTTTATTGGGATAATCTAACGCTAGATTTGTAGCGTATCCTTCTAAACAACACCTCCACAAGTTCCAGCTCTGTCGAAGTATTCCTATTAATCTACAATTTTAAACATATTTTTTTAGTGATCCAGATTATTTATTAGAGAGTACAAAACAAAAAAGTTCATAATAATTGCTATCATAATAAAACCATGTATTTTCCACATGTGGAGTACAGAGACATGACACTCTATCACTGATATAGTTAATCTTTCATTTCATTACATTACACAATATGACACAACAGAGATTCACAGGCAAAAAGGAGATAATAACGTCCTACCCTAAAAGCCGGCATTCTTTCAAGTATTACAACGTTTACGTTAATAACGTAACAAATAATATTTGAACTAAAATGTCGCCTCCCTTTGAAGATGTCACATTGGATTAAGAATTGTCTTAAGGATTAATAATGATTATTTTATTAAAGACACAGCAGAGGTCCTCACGCATAACTGAGCATAACATCCAGCAGAATTCCTGCATTAAAGAGCCTGTCTAAAGAAGAATGAAAAGAAATCATAACGATTGAAGACCATGGTATTGTTTTAAAGCGAAAGACAATAGCTTGGCAAGAGAGAAATGTGTAGAAAAATTATAATTCTATTTAGGGATACATTTGTACGAAAGCGTATACAGCAATGTGATCGAGATCAGAAATTTGTCAACCGTTTGTTAGAAATATCACAAAAATGTCTCTCCAAATTCCATTGTGAGCCATTCTTTGTTTTCTTGTGGAAATATTATTTTACATATCAATTATTGTATGCGGTTATTGTTTTCTTCTCAGTGTGTCCTTTCTTCACAATTTGTGGTTTATTATTATAATTATTATTATTATTTGTCATCATCACCATCATCATCATAATGGAGATGATGACGATCGTTGCGGGCACCACCTCTGACGTGGCTGTTGTCGCTAACAATGTCATTTGTATGCTCGTATTTTATTATGATTTTGGAAATGAATTCAAAATTGAGAGTTGCAATCATACTTATGGCTCCGCTTCATTTGATGACATTAAAAGTTTTAATGGTTTCCAACCAACCGACCAACCGACATTTATGACAATGGCGCTGAGTAATTGTCGTTTAGTTTGAAATTTCTTGAATTGTTTTCGCTGAGGTAAAAATGAGCGTTATAATGCGGTAATTTGATATTTTAATACATATAATTTTTATGAATTTTTAATGGCGTCGTATATTGTCATAAATGTGGTATTTCCTTCTTTCAAAGTGATCAAATTCACTCTCAGTTAAGCGATTAATCAAAAAAGAAGTTAAAAGTGTGTTGTTGCTGCCTTTGAATATAAAGTGTACATTAGACAGCCTGACAACTAACAGAAGATGCAGGATGAATAGGAAAAATGCTATTGTCTGTATGAAAATATTATCAAAATCCATAAACTGGCAAATAAGTTTGCTGTGTAGAGTGACAATTGAAATGCGATTTTACTCATTTGCAGTGCCAAATTACGCCTTACTAATGGAAAATTGTCATTAGTAGTGGAATAAATTTACTGGAATTATCGTGTCTAATGCGTCTTATAAAATCCTGAAGCGCTGAAATGTCTATCAAAGCACGACGTTTATTGTGATATCAAATGATAAGTACTCCCAGCCTACGATGTGGGCGTAGAAACGTTTGCTTTCGTCCTTTCAGGATCAGCTACATACTGCAGTATATCTCCGAATCAGTTTAATGTTAGTCAGATTTTTTTTATAAAATTGTAACTAAATATAAAAGTAGAAGATAGCTAAAGAGACACATTCTGTACTCCTCAGAACTGTTAAATGAATGTATCCAGGATGATTGTACACACGATGTCTAACAAATGACTAAAAATATCACTATTTTACAAGAATACTACTTAACATACTGCGATAATACTTTCATCTAGAATTTAAAGGCTTGTACACGTAATATTTTTTGTCAATACATATCTCCTGAATTCATAACTGCCCAATTTTTATATTTTTACATTAGATAGGTGGACGTAAGCATAGTATAGTATAGTACAGAAAAAACGGTGTATATCTTGAAATACATATTTGATTGTGGTAACACAATAATTTGTGTTTTGGTTTTTTTTTTTAATTTTGCTATTTATGAGGAACCTCCTCAAGCTGTGGAGACGCTTACTGACCGAATAATGTAAACAGTGGCCAATATAGATTATATTTTTACCGGCCATCTGGGCTCGAAAGGAACTTACTTTATTAGATGCGCAACTAAGTTTTCGCTGTTTTTTTTTTTATAAAAGTTCAACTTTATTATGAAAACATGTTCACAAAACATTCATTGAAAGTATTACCCATCGCTAGCTGCTACTTTTTCCCATCTTTCTGGCAAAGCTCGAATTCCGTGACGATAAAACCGTTCATCTTTTGGGACTATCCACAAATCCTGTCATTCCTCGATGTCGCCATATGAGTGGCACTGCCGGTCAACCACTGCTGGTCAGGAACAAGTGATAATCGGATGGCGCAATATCTGGGGAATATGACGGATGGGGTAAGACTTTCCATTTCAGCGTTTCCACATAGGTTTTAATGGGGTCGGACACGTAGGACTGAGCGTTGTCATGCTGAGGAATCACTTTTTTGTGCCTCTCCGCGTATTGTGGGTGTTTCTAGCACAGAGTTCGGCTCAATCGCATTAATAGAAGTCGATACCAAGCTCCAGTGATGGTTTCGCTTGGTTCCAACAGCTCGTAATAAATAACACCGACATGGTCCCGCCAAATACAGAGCATAACCTTCGCAGCGTGAATATTCGGCCGAGGCGACGACGTAGAAGCATGGCCGAGCAGCTCCCATGACTTTCTTTTCTTTGGATTGCTGTAGTTAACCCATTTTTCATCACCCGTTACAATACGATGAGAAAACCTTTCCTTTCTTGTAGGTGATTCTCCCAAACGTTGAAGTATTTATAAACCAACATTTGTCAAGTCATCGCCGAGATACCTCCCGAATTGTGCAAAAAAGAAATTCCGCATAGATTTTTGGTTCAGTCAGAGAATCCAAATTAGAATTTCCCGATAGACCAAAAATTCAGTTCATTTGTCGGGTAATATATCGAAACATGAACACATTTTTTTCGTATAGCGTTGACGTAAATGACGCATAACTTCAAGGTAATACTCCTTATTTACCTTATTTACCGTATGTAAAGAATTCCTTATACGCCAGTGAGCAAAACCATGACATTTGATCGAACTTGGCGTGCTTTTGTTGGCCTTGGTCTCTCCTGGACTCTTCCATTGGGACGATTGGGTTTTGGTTTCGATGCCATATCCATGATTCGTCACCAGTTATGACCCTTTTAAGCAAATTTCTATCATCGTTGACGTCATTCAACAATTCCTGAGCGATGCTCATGTGACGTTGTTTGTGGTCAAAATTCAGCTATTTTGGAACGAACTCCGTTGCCACACGCTTCATGCCCAAAATTTCCAAAAAGATTGCATGGTATAAACCAACCGATATGTCGACATCCTCAGCAACTTCTCTAATTGTGATTCAACGATTCTCCATAACAATTTTCTTCACGTTCTCAACATTTTCATCGGTTGTTGATATGCTGGGGCGTCCAGAGCGAGTGTCGCCATTCGCATCTTCTCGACTTTCTGTGAATGCTTGTACCACTGGTAAACATTGTTTTGACTCAGAGTACTCTCACCGTGTGCCACTGTCAACTTTTCAGGTGTTTTTGGGCACTTAATTCCATGTTTTACACAAATTTTGTTGCAACTTATTTGATCCATTTTTTTCAATAGCAGAAAATCGCCGAACACGGAAAACACTTGTCTTATTTATGCCCCTCACAAACAAACTAAACATGCTATATGAATAAAATCGTCAACATATCTTCGAGACGAGTGTACCAACATAAAAAAAAATAATAATCGAAACTCGGATGTACGTAGCCCGCGAAGTTTTAAAATGCACCTTATTTTTGGAACACACCTCGTATGCGAAAAGAATTGGCAGCAGACAGTACAATCAAATATGGGATACCTCAAAACCGGTTCATTTCTATTTAAAATACAAATTCAAATAGATACATATGTAATTCACGGAGTCCAATATTTAAGTAGCATTCAATTTACACCTTTTTGAACTGTTTTATGGCCATTTACAAAGTAAATTCATTTGTGTGTGTGCATATACATAAGTGCTTCATCTACATTTCCTTGTACATACATATGTTGTATTACAACCATATTTAATATCAAACCCTAAAAAACGTGCGCATACTGCGATTGTGGCTGCGATCGGGGTTGAAATTGCGATCTTCTAATCCATCATCCGTGTACTTTAATTGCAAAACAACTTTGTTTTTTTACTTCTCGTTCCAGTTTTTTTTTAATCGCAACATGATGTTTTTCAGATTTTTACCTATGTCCATATTTGTTTATGAAGTATTCAGCATTCTTCATATATAGTTCGGAACTCCGGATGGTCTGAAGATTGTTTTTTTTTTTTTTGCATATGTATAAAACATTGCGTGCCTGTTGTTGCTTTTATTACCATTTGATTATTCCCTTGGGATTGTCAAACGAACCGAACGTTTTTATAGGTTTCTGTTGTTTTTTTGGTAGGATTTTGTGAGATTATTAAGGATTAATATGGTGTTGTGATGTGGGAAATAAGCGCTTTGCCACCGTTATTACAACATAATTTTTGTAATTAATTTTTTTGTTTTTCTTTCTTTTGTTTTGAATTTGGTATGAAATAATTTCGAATTATGTATAAGAGATGCTTGTGAAGTATTATAAGTTCCATTGTGCATTTTTAATGGCATATTGAATCGTGGAAGAGTTCTTGACAGTTGATGCCTAAAACAAAATGAATGGTTTCAATTTGGAAATATATTATATGACAGGACGATGCTTCTAAGAAGACTCTTATCCTTCTAAGAATTACAAAACTTCCATAATCTTAATAATTTCGGCAAGCAAACCATTCTAATAGTTAGTAACACCGATATTTTTAAGGCTACCTTATTTGTTTCATCCATTTCACGTTGGAAATCTCTTTTGCACTATCATAATATTTTGCCCTACAAACGTTATCCTGATATGGAAGCCGTTGTCATATTATTAGCTTTTGAAATCAACAACTCTTGACTTATTTCATTGTAATTGAAAGTAAAATTTGAAATTTTATTGAGAAATTGTCCAACCGTTATAGAAATTTCAGCATTGTAAAGAGACTTCTACATATCCTCTCCATAGGTTCAATCGCCCAAATTTGAACAATGTTTTTATGTTTATGTTCTGGCAAAACAATTAAAGCTTGTATCGCAATTGTCCTGCGATTACGATGTTTCTATGTTCGTCACAGATACCTATAAGGGCTTCATTTTGACGCAAAATTGATTGATATTGCTTTTCTACTCGCCTTCATAGTACAGTTCTGTCCTCTTTGCTTTGTTTTATTAAAATTGTATGTCTCGAAGACACTCATTTACCGTCAACTGTAATAGTCGAAATTCATAGTATAATTCTGTCTTCTCTGCTTTGTTTTACTATAATTGTATGTTTCAGAGACACTTACTTCTAGTCAACTGTAATAGCCGAACATCACATAATTATAATTGTAAATATTCCAAAATTTACTTTAATCACTGGTATATTTAACCAGAACAAACAATTTTAATCAGGTAAACTGACCCTTCATCCAGCATTCTTTTTCGTTAAAGCAAAAATGTTCAGAATACCAGAAGGCCTGTAGTAAATAACAACTAAATTTTTATTCTAAAAAATGCTCTAATATGTCGTACAATGAAAATTATTTATTGGAGTCTTCTGCATTGAAAAATTGACCATTCAAAGCAATCAAATTTAACTCGCTGAAATAAGTTGTCTAAACACTTTATTTGAATCTACAGCAAATGAGTGAAAGGTATAAATTTACAAAAATACGGGATAAATTATTTAATTTGCATGGCAGATACCAAAAAAGGCGTGGTATGTCAACCGTTTTCTTTCTTATCAAACATTATAAGACAGTACAAATGACAAGAACTTTAGTTACTGCAGTCTACTAGTAAACGATGACAGGGGAAATAAAAAATTTGGGTAAATCGATCAAATTCTATGGGAGCAACTAGAAAGGGAGCGGTAATGCCGACCGCTTTCAGACCTATAAAGCGCGTGATGTGTGCCAAATTTGTCTAAATTCAATACAACTAGTCAAAACTTCAGGAGCCAAGAATATATGGATTAAATTGGCTGCTTGCATAAAAGCCACTAGAAAGGGTATGATTATTTGACGAATATGCCACAGATTTTACTAAGCATTATAGAATATTAGTACCACAAAAATCCTAAGTTATTGTAGCCATCTAATAGGAAAGAAAATCCGAAAATCGGAAGTTTCGTTAAGAAAGGAGCCTGGACACTATTTTAGTAGATGATTCATGAGTACCAAATTTGACTGAATTTAGTGTAATAGAATAAAGGATATGAACCCAAGAATAAATAAGGTAAATCGATCATTTGTTTGGACCGTACCCCAGGGGTGTCGATAATCAGTTAAAGAAAAATTTAAGTTACTGAACAAATAAGAGACTACGAGGGGAAAAATTTATTTCGCAAATTATTCAACTGTTGTTTTAAGTACCAGAAGAAGTTGCTTTTAGAAGTTTCGCAAAGATATACGAGAGTTATCGTTTCTACCAGCTAACCATCGAGCTCAATCGACTTAGCAGAAAGTCATGAAAAACTCTCATTTCATAAAATGAAATATGCACCATCAACCATTCGTGTGAAGATATAAAAACAATTATTTTCTAAGAGCTCCTATAACATTTTACCACTTTTTACCGACCACTATAACCTAGCCTATTCTCTCTTAGAAAATGCTAAAAAAAAACAAATAAACGTTGGAACTAATGATTATGGACTAACGATTTTACCCTTAATAAAATATTAAATTTCATGAAGAAGAAAACAATATGATCAGATCACATAAGCTTTAGTCAAGTTAGGCTAGGAGTTTAAAGAGCCTGGGTCGATGTCCTATTCATCATATATTTTCGAATGGAAAATTGTATTCTTGTTTTAAAAAGTTTGAAAAATTACTTGCTTCCTTGAATTAGGCTCAGCTTTTGTGTGTTCTTACTGGACCGTCTTTGCTCACTTGTAGTCAATAGTGTGTGGGACGCTATACCTACCCATCGCCCGATACCTTGACGCGTCAAAAATATTATTTTTTTTGGCACCTTCCAATAACGGAAAGTCTCAAATCCGCATAAGAGGGCGGTCAACAAAAAAGTCGGGAAAAATATTCTTTATTTTTAACATAATCTCATTTTAGCTCGATTCACTTTTTCTAGCGATATTCAATAAATTCTATATCCTGTTTATAGTAAGAATTGCCAAACTCTTTAAAAAAAGCCGTCAACCGCAGATATCACCTCTTTATTGTTAGCAAATCTTTCACCAGCGTGCCTTTTTTTTCATTTTTGGCAAATAAGGTGCGTGGTGAAGCAATTCATTAATTTTTGGCAACCGCAATAACGGATGTGTGCACTGGAGCATTGTCTTGATGAAACTACACTTTCTTTTTCGCCAAATATGGCCCTTTTCCATAAAGTCATCACCTAAACGCTGCAATAAATTAGCATACTATTCGCTGTTGAAGGTTATTCCCTTCTGAAAATAATCAATCCATGCGCATCCCAAAAACCAGACGCCATGACCTTACCTGCATATGGAACCGTCTTCGTCTTCTTTGGACACGATTCTCCTATTCCAGTCCACTGCTTTGACTGTTCCTCTGTCTCAAGTGTGAAGTAGTGGACCCATGTCTCATCCATGGTTATAAATCGATGCAAAAATTTGACTTTATTGTGGTAAAACATCGCTCTACACTCTACTGAAACATCTTTACGACTCTGTTTTGCTCTATTTAAAGTAAACGCGGCACCCATCTTGCGCACTGATTTCTCATCTTCTAATCTTCGGTCAACATACGATGTACAGCACTTATTGAAATTCCTATATTTTAGGCTATCTCGCGTACTTTCAGCCCATTATCATCCAATACCATTTTGTGGATTGGCAGCTCGTACGATCTCGTTTAAATCTTGATACTCAATATCTTACAGCCGTAAACTAAGGAGCAGAATCTCTCAGAGTAATCTGGACTGAGATCTTTCAAATGGAAATATTGAATTACATAATGGTGACCAATTTTTCCCATATTTAAAAAATTCATTAAAAATATTAAACAATGTGGCGCCATGAAACTTAAAAGATTTTGCGAAAGTCGAAATATATGCAGTTAAAAAAGTGAGAAGCTCTTCTATAAAACAGGACCTTATCGTGACAACAATATAGGCGGAAGAGAAACACAAAAACCTCATGAAAAATTGGGAGTTGCATATCAATGACATAACTTCTTACACCGTTTTCACAGAAGTCTTAGTGTGTCCGTCTAAGTACGGTTGTATTGAATGCGGAGCGATTAAAACAAGATATATCCTTGTGTAGATAGAATTACTGAATTTTAATTTGCATAT
Source organism: Philornis downsi (assembly GCA_019455685.1). Lineage (NCBI taxonomy): Eukaryota > Metazoa > Arthropoda > Insecta > Diptera > Muscidae > Philornis > Philornis downsi. The sequence continues at coordinate 1,000,750 of JAHXMU010000131.1, read as the reverse complement.
GTATGTATATAAATAAATAAATATATATATATATATATATATATATATATAT
>JAHXMU010000131.1:967949-1000298 GCA_019455685.1 Philornis downsi | reverse complement strand
TCGAAAAACGCAAACTGTTGTCAAATGGCAAAATGTTGGGGTTTTTGTTGAGAGCTCGCAAGAAAGTAGAAATTTTAAACATTTCGATTCTCAACTTTAAATGCTTTTGGGGGGAGAGCTATCGAAAAAGTGAAACTGAAACTTTTAAAGTTGGCTGCGTTGGTCAAAAATTTAAAGCGATTTAATGTCGTACGAATTAAATGCAAATTATTTCTCGGATTACGACATGATCAGTTTTAGCTAATTTAATGATAATTAAGTAAGTTTATAGAAATTTTTGCAAATAATTTGTCAACAAGTCACAAAGTTGGTGACGTTTTAAATGGAGCAAAGTCTTTGAAAATTTTTCATTGTTGCAATTAAAACTGGGGTTTAAAATCTGGAAAGTAAATGGATGGCGAAGGTGTTTGTCTACGGGAATTTGCAATAATTACCCCTACGCCGAATTAATTTTCCGGAATTTGAAATATGGAAAATAAAAGGAATTGGGAATATCTTTCGAAACTTTTCCAGACAATTGTGGTTATATTATCTAGAATATATGTTGTTTAGAATATATAACCACAATTGTCTGAAAAAGTTAGGCAAGATATTACCAATTCCTTTATTTTCCTGATTTTAAATCCCGGAGAAAGAACTCGGCGTACTTGCTGCAAATTCCCGATGTCAAACACCTTCGCCATCCATTTACTCTCTAGATTTCAAATCTTAGTTTTTATTGTAACATTGAAAAATTCTCAAAGAATAGAACATGTTAACAAGGAAATTAAAAATGTACTTCAGATATCATACTGTCCAGTTTACTTACTTTACTTTTCCGCGTCCAAATAATGTATCATAGATGTGCTCTCTGCGATTGCTCTTTAAATTCTTTAATATTTAGTCAATATGAAGTGGCAAGAATGATTTAGAAGACATTTCTGAAGATAAAAATGTTAAATATTACTTTGAATACGATTATGGACCTAATTCAAAAGTTAACTAAGGTAGTTAAAGTAATTACAATTGATAAATTTTCTCTTAGAACATGCCGAAAATAAATTCATTTCCAATTTTTTAATAACGTTTTTATATCTGTATTCCCAAAGAATATCCAGCATAAATGCAATGGATATAAACAATACCACTTTCCAGATAAATATCATTTTAAAGAGATATAAAAATCCATGTTTTGTAGCCAAATGTTAAGCATATAATCTGTTAATTGGAGGATTACTGCGCATTAAGCGATTGGTTTTATGCGTTCAAAATTCGATAGAGGTGGTAAAATTTATAGATCCTCTGAACTGACTAACTGACCTAAAATATGTAAGGGAATTATTGAGGAGAAAAAATTTGTTAATTGGGGGATTACTGCGCATCAATCGATTAGTTTAATGCGTTCAAAATTCGATAATGGTAACATTTATAGATCTTCTGAACTGACTAACTGACCTAAGATGTATGGGGGAGTTATTGAGGAGTAAAAATCTGTTAATTGGAGGATTACTGCGCATCAAGCGTTCAAAATTCGATAATGGTGTAGTCAGTTGAAAATGCTAAAATATATAGATTTCCTGAACTGACTGACTGACCTAAAATGTATGACAGAGTTATTGAGGAGAAAAAAGTATTTTAGCAAAAATACACAGAGTTCCAGAGTTGATCAGCTTGAATGGAAAAATATTTTCGATCTTATATCTCTTATAAAATAATAGTTGCTACTGACAACATTTGCATTTCTGGAATCTATGCGATGAACAAAAAAATTTACCGCATTACTAAGTTACTTGTTATAGTTACAAATGTGTTTAGATTTTGGGTAAAACATTGAAAAATTCTTTCTGATGGCCAATAACGAATCCTTATGCGATTGGTTTCTGGTATTTGATGCCGATATACTCTTTCTAAACACATGAAGAACCTTAAGGTAACCTCCATCATCTCCTTTTAAAATTAGCTACAATACGAGTATTTTCATGCGGCGATTTCAAATTCACATTGGAATCATTCTATCACATTGCTTTACAAATATGTGCTAATTCAACATACATGCAAGTGTCGGGTGTTGTTCGACTTGAAATCAGTGCGCCAAAGTCATCCAACACTCATAGAAAAATTCAGTTTAGCGAACGGAGTTAGCCACCACTATATTTGGATTTCATTTAAGGCATGTATAAATTCGTTTGCCTTTGTTTGATCTACATATAGACATATATTTTGAAATAAAAATCGATTTAAAAGCTAAAAAATCAAACTAACAAAATTTTTATTCAGTTGCGGTGACCAAATATATTGAATGCGTTCTTGTGCATTATTTGGTTTTAACTCGTGAACCAATTGCATCTTATATGGGAAATATTGTAACATATGTAAAATTCTTTGCAAAGACCGTCTAGACGTCTCTAACTGCTGAGAACTTCGCCTTATGGAAGTTTTGGGGGTTTCCTCAATACTTGCTTGTACTCGAGCAATGGTCACTTCATTTGGAACTGGACGAGGTCTTCCAGCAAGCGGAACCAATCGGTAAATTGCTAGAGCGCTAAAAGCATTTCGAACGAAAGAAATTTCTATATGATCTGAATAATCGAATGCTGACTTTTAAAGTAAAATTGAACAAATTTGGTTCTTTGTTCTGTGCTGAGCCTTTCCATTATAAATTTCCCATGTATTTTTTAGTTAATTCTGCAAAGAGACGAAAAAAAGACAAACAGAAGATGTATTCGCTGATCAAATTTTAGCGTTATTTATGCGCTACCCTATACAAACGTATTTTGGTTGTGATCAAAAAATTGGGTTGCTGTTGCAAACATCGTAGGAAATTTTGTAGCTTGAATCAAGTTGCTATTGATTTGGGTTACAGTAAACAAAACTCGGGAGCGACAATCGAATAAATATCAAGTTCGATTGGTTGGTACTGAAATAGAGAAAAATTTTGTTAGCCAAACAGACATTACAGACTATTGAGTGATCAGAACTGAATATTTTAAGAATTCATCTCGTTCCTATTCGATGAACACTACGGAATTATCGGTTGCGACAACATCATAGAGGACAATAATTTATGTAAAAGCAGAAGCACTTTAGTGAGCACAAATTGAATCCTTTTGTTGAACAGGTTGCAAAATTGTGAATTTTTCAAGAATCTCTTTCTTAAATGTACAACTAAAATGCCATGAAATTCCATTATTGATTTGTGTATTACGTTCTTTATGCAAAATATCATTCCACTTGTAACAAATAGCCATAAAAATTGAAAATTGAAAAATACATGCACATCAAGAACTTAAAATATTTTCTAATAACTGTTGTGTCATTTGTCCATTATTAGGTGGTAATTAAATGAGAGGCACCATAACTATTTTATTTACAGTTATAAGAGACCGCCCTATATAAGGTCGTTGTTATTAAAATACTCACACCTAACTTACACCAGAGCAGCCTTGCGTATTCTTCGAAAAATGTCATCGTCTTCAAATAATATTCGGCATTATTTATTTTCCAATTCTGAAGGCAACCCTTCCTTACAATCCGCCTAATCTTTTTGGAAGCCATGCAATGTACAAGGAAATACAATTTTTAGTACAAATCGACGAAGAGTTCACAAATCTTAATCGATTTTGATGACTCCTTTTTCGGAAGGAAGAATGTAAATGGCGAATAGAACTTTGTTTTTCAATACCATTCGCAGTTCTTTTAATATTGTTTGTCAATAATAAAATATGCTTTGAGTTCGAAAGCTGAATACGTAATATTCGAAATTATTTATTTTTTAATTCTGAGGGAAATACGACCGTATTTCAAAAAAAAAAAAAAAATCAAGCCTAACCTTCCTTTGCAGTTCTTTTCATATTGTTTGTCAATATTAAATTATGATTTGAGTTCGAAATCTGATGTTTTCTTATCTTGAATTCCCAGAAATTACTACCACAATAGTTTTGACTAATCCTCAAAGGAATTACCACGGCCAAATGTGTTTATTACTGTTGGGAACAGAATTTTTACCAATTTGGTTCAGTTCTTTAAAATAATGTGATGAATTTTTATCTAATTTGAACAATACTTGTCAAAATACTATACAATTTTTATTCTGATTCCGACTACTGAATCGACGTCGTATTAAATTTTGCTTCTAATTCTTACAGTTGAAAATAAACTAAATTTATTCATACTCCCCTATGGATTCAGTCTATGAAACATATGAAACGTTTAGTCTATGAATCAGTTCAAGTATTGATTTTGATATTTATGGTGTACATTTAGATAATAAATTTTCTGAGTGATTTTAACATTTCGGAATTTGCCGCCAGGCCTTTTTCTCTACCGAGAAATGAAACTACTTCAGGTTTCAGTTCTACTTCAGATTGAGAAACGGAACCACATAAACCCATAATTTTGTCTCGGATCCTCATTCAATGTAGGTTTGTAATTACATTTCGGTTAGGAAACCAATCGAATATTTACTTCGAAAGTTGATCAGAAACACACACAGAATACAAAAGAACTTTCGTAAAGATCTTCTGCAGGAGTTGTAGGGATGAAGAGCAGGAGGAGTCCATAGAGCATCTTCTCTGAAATTGCCCCGCCCTGATGAGCAGCCGGGAATCAGCACTGAGCTCTTATTTCTTTAGGGACGTAGGAGATCTGGACGATATAGATATTGTTCGATAAAGTAGTTCTCGGATCCTCAATCAATGTATGTTTGTGAGTACATTTCGGCTAGGAAACCAATTGAATATTTGCTTCGAAAGTGGATCAGAAACACACACAGAACGCACGTGAACTTTGGTAAAGTTCTATGCTTAAATGTTTATTTCTCTGCTTAATTTTATTTCTAGCACGGTATCTTCATAGCGATTTATACGAAATAAATTCAGTGTTAGGTGGAATTGCGTTGAAACTTTATTTTGCCAGAAAAGGATGGCAATATGATTTTATGATTTCGCCCTAATTTCAAAATGGCTCTTCAGATCCTTCATGTGTAATATGTCTCATCTGTCAAAAATGTATTCAAAATAGAACAGCAAATTTACTCTAACCTCACACCAAACGCATTTCATTGAAAATGTTCATATCCACAGCCATTCATATTTAATCTATTCAATGTGTGATACGGATGGTTGTAGCACCACAACACCAGCCAACAGACAGAACTTCATTATGAATTTTGAATTTTACGAATTGAAATCCATTCCATATCGCACAACTGGTTCAAAAGGGGATCGAAATGAATAAAAAGGGTTGGATTTCCATTTATGATGATAACACACACATCCACGCACAAACACAAACATACTGGTATCATAGAATATTGTCATACGTTATTCATCATTCATTTTTCATTTCATGTTTTTTTTTTTTGTTTGTGGGATTGTATGCATTTTCAATATGTTCACATGAAATGTTAGAAACCATTTTATGTAAAACTGATTAAAAATTCATACTCATAGATAGATTCTATGCGCAGCCATACATATCTGATACATATAAGCATACTACACACACACACACACACACACACACACATTCATTCAAATTTTAAATTCTTACCATACACCATCATACATCATCATCATCGTCATTAGAATCAGCACCATTTACTATATCTCATCCATGTGATATGAAGCAGATGTCACATCGTCACAATTCCAACAGCGTCAGCAACAACAACAACCTAAATAAAGATGAGATTTAAAATGTTAAAGTAAATAAAGCAAAATACAAAAACTGAATCCGAGCAGTATTTGAACAAAATAAAAAGAAGACAAAATACAGAACTGAACTAAACTCTGAAATGTTTATTTGAAAACATATGCTTGTGACAATGAGCTAATGAAAAATAACATCATCTGTGCGGAAAGAAATTCGAATAATACTATGTATGATTCTTTCCCATGGCCCATAAAGTTACGTAATATCACACGAGAAATGGGGTTAAAGAAATAACTCGAAATAACTTAAATTGATTGCAAAAGTTAGAAACATTTGTAAGAATTAAAGGAAATGCAAGACTTTCGTATTACAATGAATTCCATGGTGGGGAAGTTTCCTGAGTCGACTCAACTAACGTAATCCAGAGTATTGGTTTAGTATTGATCATGTAACGGACAACCTTGTACAATTGGGCGATAGCTAATTTTGCAAAGCTAATTTTTCATTCTGACAAAAAATCAGTTGCATCAGCCTCTGGAACGCACATTATTAAAACTGGAATTAAGTTAGCTACAGAGTTTGACCAGAGGCTTTGCCTGGTACCGAGGGTGATAGGGGTACACACGGACAAGTCCAGTGTTCGTACCCTGCCATCTGTATCTTTTTAATCTCTCGGGGGGTACGAACAGGCATGGGGTTTTCCTATGTCTATATTTCATGGTTACCGTTCACCATCGTCTCCCAACGGTAAGAATACTCCATCCTTGCAATGTAGTGAACCTTCTGCTCCAAATAATGCTGCAATTATGTGTCCTTTCTTTCATCTTTTTTTATCCCAAAAAACAGAGAATTTGGGAACTCATCTTTCAAAAAGAATATAATGTCCCTAATTTATCGTTCTACTTTTAGTCGCTGTTTTAGCAATTGGCCGTTGATGGTTTTACTTTTCTGACGATAATCAATACAAATAATCCCATGCGCCTCGCAAAAAACAAACGCCAGGACCTTATCTTCAAATGGAACCGTCTTCGCCTTCTTTAGACACCACTTTCCCATTTCGATCTACCGCTTTGACTGTTCCGCTGTCTCCGGTGTGAAGTGATGACCCATTATAAGTCCATACATCGAAGCAAAAAATTCGGCTTTATTGCGATGAATTATCGTCAAACACTCTACTGAAACACCTACACGACGCTGTTTTTGATCTATTGAAAGCAAGCGCGGCACCCATCTTGCGCAGAGATTTTTCATCTTCGGTCAATATGTGATATATAGCACTTTTTGAAATGCCAATATTTTCAGCTAGCGTTGGCACCTTCAGCCGACGATCTATCTATTCTATTTTGTGGATTTTCTTAATCGTGTTTGGTGTGGATATATCAATTGGTTGACCACTACGGTGTCCGTCTTAACAGCTCGTGCGGCCTCGTTTAAACTCTGCTACCCAATATTTTACAGTCATAAAGAAGGGAACGGGCTCCCTCAGACTAGAATCTAGTTCGTTCTAGTTCTTTAATATTGGTTGAACTGAGACCTTTTAAATGGAAATATTGAACTACATAACGGTGACTAATTTTTTAAATGTTTATAAATTCACTGAGATCGATTCATTTTGATGGCTCAAATAAAAATATTTATTGTTTAGTGTTGTATAGTGTATAGCATAGTGGCGGCTTGGAACTTAGTACATATGATTTATAATGTTTCCACTTTTCACTGAAATAATGTTTTTGAAACTACTGGCACCATCTATACCGCTAGTCGGTCGGCTAATTTTGCAACCGCTCTCGTAATAAAAAAAATCCATTTTGATAATTTATAGTTAATCTATTATATTATATTTGGTAGTAGTTAACCGCGGCACCCGTCTTGCGCACAGCTTTCTCATCTTCAAATCTTTGGTCAATATACGGTGTACAGCACTTTTTGAAATGCCTATCATTTCAGCTAGCTCACGCTCCTTTAACCGACGATCATCCAATACAATTTTATGGATTTTCTTAACCGTATATGGCGTGCCCACCTCAATTGGTACGATACGATAAGTGGAATTTTTGGTTTCGTTTTGTATGGTATCATTTTCGTCCTCAAAATGTACGATTTTTTACAAATCTTTTCTCTTTCCTTTTCTACGCTGATAAGTGAATGTCCACACCTCATTTCATGATGTTAGTTTCAGTCAATTGGTCTGGTTAAAGGTACGCAATTTGACCCTTTCTGCCCCTAGAATGTGGGAACGTAAACCGCCATCCATCTCGAAGTGAAATGCATGGTCAGAAAGAAGCAAAATCACTATAATTCGGAAGACATGTTTTACGAAATCCAGAAAAAAGCAAAATGTCAGAACTAGGATTACGAAAGTTTAGATTATGGAAGTCAAATACTTGCATTGTATTTAAACATTTATATTCCAAAAATAATATTGTTGATGTGAAAAAACTAAATAATTATACTAAAATACTGCAATAGTCAAATTCTTTACCAAAAGCCATCAATTATACTACTAAAATACTCCAATAGTTTCGAATTCTTTACCAAAAGCCATCAATTACCTATTTAATTTTCATTTAATAAACAATAAAATTTTTTACAAGTTCCATTATCATACTATAAACTACATACTATATTTATAAATATCGACATGATTTTATGCAAATGTCAATAAATTTAAAAGTTTTCGAAAAGAGTTAAATTACACTTTCATATTCGAGAAAACCGAAACATTTTGTAAAGTTTTAGGTATATTTTCGAAAAACGAATATATTTTCACTGAAAACTTATAACCGTTGTGGCTCATGTGGAAATCATTTCATGAATTTGTCATTTAACCCACGACCATACAACAAGTTTTGAAGTCATTCAAAATCTTTAGGTTAAGTCATTAATCGTTCATTTTTAAATTCGTTTGATATTTAATACGTTTCTGTAGATAAAGTCCCCACAACATCTAAGGTCAACCAGAGGTTTTCATTTCAACCCCAAAATTACATCATGATTGTAGAACTAATGTTTAAAAGGAAATAAATGACAATCAAATCTTCGACATCCATCTAAGGAAACGCTTAATGACAAAGTGAAAATGTTTATGAAAATCTAATCAAGGCAGGGACATTAAAAATTCATAGCCACAATGTCTAACATCAAAAGTTAAATACAAACTGAAAGAAATAAATAGGAAAAATCCAAGAAAGAAGAAAAAAGAAACATAACCAACGCCACTAGTTAATAGGAAAATCTCAACAAACATTTGATATTTTGTCCCCTTGAAAATTAAAAATAAACATAATTATAATGCTAATAACAATCAAACATGAAAAATACTGAAAACCCTTTTTTTCATTACGACGCATTATTAATAATAAAATACCAAATGAATGGATGACCTAAGAAAAAGAGACATTCCTGATTGCAGTGGAAGAAAATATTTGATGACGCCGATAAGTCTACTAAAAATACTTCTTAGTACATCCATAATATTCTACAGTGTTATGGGAATACACAAAATGAACATCGATGTAAATCATTTCGAATAGTGGAGACGCATTGGGTCAGTTAGAGCAATCATTTAAAAAATGGGTGACAAAAGATTGTAGAATGGGCACATACAATTATTTACCCAATCTAAATGTGAAGGTAATATTCATTTATTTAACTTCTTCCACTAATGAATTGGATGAATATTTAGTTCATATTTCTCAATCTAAATGTGAAGTTGATAGTAATTTATTCAACTTCTTCCACCAATGAATTGATAGAATATTTACTTCATATTTCTTCATTTTTTGTTGAAAAATGTTATACTAAGCAGAACTATAAACATTTTTAAAATCAAATTGTTACACTTTCACTCCAGTAAACGTTTTTCTTTTTAAGTATTGAAGTTTATTGAATTTTGTTAAATGAAATTTTCAACTTAGCACTATATTTTGTATTTTCGATCTTTGTCATGTCATATTTAAGGTATCACATGTTGTAAAGGGTGTCCCATCAAGAACGCAAGATTTAAATTTTAAATAAAACACAGATATTTAAGAAAAAAAATCGTGAAACTTTATTATTTCGTAAAGTAGACAGAATGAGGTTATGTATGGAACAACACATCGGGCAGATGGCCGCCGCGGCTCTGCTGGCACACACGCTATCTTTTAATGAAATTTTCAATGACCGTTTTGCATAAATGCTGCGGTATTTCATTAATGCAGCGTTCAGTTTCCTCTTTTAGGACTTGAGTCGTCGTCGGCTTATTCGCGTAAGCCATCAACTTCAAAAAACTCCAAAGAAAAAAAGTCTAATGGTGTTAAATCGCACGATCTAGGCGGCCAATTGTGGTCTCGAAAACGCGAAATAACGCGACCGAGAAATGACTGATACAGCAATTGAGTTGTTTCTCTGGCTGTATGACATATGGCGCCGTCTGGTTGAAACCACATCTCCTCCATGCCCTTCAATTCTAGGCACGAAAAACTCCTTATCATTTCACGATACCGAACATCATTGACTGTTTGCGCTTGAAATGCTTCATTTTCATAAAAAAAGGTCCAATGATTCCTCCAGACCAAAATTCACACCACACAGTGACAGGTTGAGGATGCATTTGCTTCTCGTGAATCACTCGAGGATTTTCCTCACCCCAAATGCGACAATTCTGCCTATTGACGAAGCCATCAAGATGGAAATGGGCCTCGTCACTGAAGATGATTTTATCGGCAAAATCAGCATTTTCATGTTGTCTCTGTCCGTGGTCAGCTGGCTTCAGTTCCTGAGTCAATTGAACTTTGTATGCATGAAGATGCAAATCTTTCGTCAAAATTCGCTGCATAGTGGATTTGGAGACACCAATTTGCTGAACTCGCTGTCGAATTGAAGTGGATGGAGTTTGAGCAACATCATCACGTACAGCTGCGACATTTTCAGTCGATCAACCTGGTCGAAGGCGCGTTGTTGTCTTTACATCACTAACAGGCCCAGTTTTTGGCAAATTTATCCATTAATCTCTTTACAGTTCACTCTTTTGGAGCATTATTGTGATCCCAATTTGATCGCAATTTGCGAACTGTAGCCGCAAAACGTTTACCATTTTGGTAACAAAATTTCACAATGACAATGCGTTGTTCATTCGTGTATCGCTCCATTTTTACTAACCTTGTATCTTCTACTAGCAAACAAAACTTTGTTGTTCAAATGTCAAACAATGACACTTCGAATGGCGACAAATTTAAATCTTTCGTTCTTATTGGGACACTAAGATAAGTTAAGGCATCATAAGAAAGGGCATCAGTCGATATGCCAGCTTATTGGCATTGATCTGAGACTTAAGAAATCGCCACATGGTAAATTAAAGTGGGATTACTTCGCAAATTCAGTTCACTTTAGCGATGCACGAATATAAGCATACCCTCAAATATTTCATGCACAATGACCACTGTAGTGTTCATTGCGCTGCACGTAGCGCCGCTCTGATGGTGCCTCAAGTTATCCACGTCTATATCGTTCAATTTAGATTTTAGTTTCAGCAATTTTTAGGATAATTGCACTATTTTTGTCCCCTTTTTAACCTGTTGTATCCTCTATAAGTACGCAATTCGAAGAATGTATAATATATTTCTTCCACGTTTTCGTGGGATTACATCGCAAATTCATTTCACTTTAGCGACTTATGGCCCGCACCCTCAAATATTTCATGCAGAGTGATCGTTGTGGCGTTCATTGTGCTGCACATAGCGCCAACCTGCTGGTGCCTCTAATAGTCCACGTCTATATCATTCAATTTGGACCAAAAGACATAGTTTACCATTGAATATCGTGCATAAGAATTAGCTGTGATGTCGAGTAGACATTTACAAATTGAAAACAAATTTTCTTTGGTCATTTGAAAACGAAAACACTTTGTGATATTGTTTATTATTGACCTGTGGCGCTCGTTGTTGGCGGTGATGGCCTCTTCAGTGGTGTTTTCAAAATGTGGGGCTGAATCCTAAACACACAAAACTTTTTGCGGATACATTGTCATCTGAGGAACATCGAATAGTTGGCTTCGTTTAATACACAACATTTTCCATAAATTACATTCAACCAAAAAAGCATCTCACCGTCGAGGGTGATATTTTGGCCAAAAATCGCTGTCCTCTCTCAAACGCTTTGAACGCACAATTACCAAAAATAAATGGCCTCGTAGGTGATCATTAACTTTGTGCTCCTGGATTAGTGGGATCTCGTACGGGTGCAGGCCCAAGTCCCAACACAAAATTCATCTAGTTGAAGCTTGCGAAAGTCTGAGTTCTTGTTCACGGCAAGAAATCGACTGTCTCGAGTTCTTATTCCACGTACAGCGGTCGTATTCCTGACCGGCTTGACATTCCTTTGACGTACGGGAGTTGACTGATTATTTACCAAACCGATTGTCTCGAATTTTACCAACAAACTGTAAAGAATCGATTTTCAAAGGTCACCATTTCTGTCATAAAAAGGGCTCAATGCGAGCAACGTTTGGAATAACGAACATCGTGGAACTTGACATGGCAAATTGCCATCAGTTACTGACAAACGAATAACAGATTTGGCAGACGCCGCCAAAACAATATAGCCACCAAGGACTGTCAATTGTCAATTGTTCGTTTGAATAAAAGACAACCTTCATACAAAAATGTTTTTTTTTTTATAGTCAAACACATTTCTCTGGACGAAGTTCTTTAATTCAAAGTATTTCCTCACATTTCAACTTAAATCGGGATTATTCCAAATGTGATTTTTCGGATGGACCAAGAAATTTGGCTTTCAAACAGTCGTTTTATTGGCCATCAATCATCTTTATAGCTTAGCTCCTATATATTGCGTTGTTCGGTTAATTCGTTAGTTCACCATACGTCACTTCTCATGACGTAGAGTTCCTTCAAACACTATATAACTTCCTCTCACTCCTCCTCTAAACTGTTTACTATTGTTTACTTGCGTTCTCGTCCTAGTCGTGAGTGGTTATAGCGTTTAAAAAAAAGGTTTTAAAAAGTGGAAAAAATGAGCGGAAAGAGCAATTTGGGCATATTATGCTGTATTATTTCCGAAAAGGAAAAACGGCTGCTAAAGCCAGCCGAAAAATAAAGTCAATTTATGAAAAAAACGGCTCAAGTGAAAGAAGTTGTCAGAAGTTGTTTAAAAGATTTTCTACGGGCGACTTCATACAAGCATATGAATATATTGAAGCATCGTTTAGAATTGCTGACTCTGTTTATGGATCAACATTTTTTATAGCAACTGGATTTCACGGAACCCATGTTTTAATTGGAACAACATTTCTTTTAATTTATCTAATTCGTCATTTAAATTTTCATTTTTCAAAAAATCACCACTTTGGATTTGAAGCCGCTGCTTGATATCGTTTGATTATTTCTTTATATCTCAATTTACTGATGAGGAAATAATTATTTATCTATATAATATAAAAAGTATATTTAACTTACAATCAAATAGTCTATTACATCACAGTATAGATAATTTTTTCGATTTTAATAATCAGCTTAATCATTTTAATAATTTCAATAATTGTAATATTATTAGCTTCAGTCCTTAAAAAAAAACTATTGTAGAACGAGAAAGAACGAGAAAAATCCTCCCCATTTGAATGTGGATTTGATCATAAATCATAATCTCGTTTACCTTTTTCTTTACGGTTTTTCTTCATTGCTATTATATTTTTGATGTAGAAATTGCATTAATTCTCATTTTAATTATCAACTATTCCGTAACTCCGTAATGGACGCCCCCAGATCAGGACGATCAGAAGAAATTGTTTCCGAGGAGGTGAAAGATTTAATTATTGTTAATCCCCGTGCAACAGTTAGGGAAATAGCTGAAATAATCAAAAAATTAGTCTCAACCATTCACGGGTCATAAAAGAGCTCGGATTTGTGAGCAATCTCGATGTGTGGTTACCTCACACTGCCTTACCGGGGCCTCATACTGCCTAGCGGACACGTTTGAAACTGTCAGAATTTGGGTGGGAAGTTTTATCTCACTCATCGTACTCCACAGACCTCACCCCGTCCGACTATTACCTATTTTGCAGTCCGAGCCACCACTTGAAGAATTTGAATTTCCATAACGGCGAGGTAGTGAAAAATCGAATTGAACGATTTTTTTCAGAAAAACCACGCGAGTTTTATGAGATAGGAATTAAAAAGCTACCAGAGAGTTGAGATGAAATCATTAACAAAGGGGGTAGATTATATAATAGATTAAAATAATTGCTTTCTTGTATATAAATTTGTAAACAAAATTTCTTTTAAAAACCGAACAAACTTTTCAAACCATCCAATAATTGCATAACGATCTTCTTCAGCTTGATTTTATCATATTGGGAATATATGTATAAAGCCTACTTTATAAAGATAGTATTCCAATATTCTTTTTCATTATTATAAGAAATTCTATTGTAGCTGCAGCCCATTAAATATCCAATAGCCCACCTCAACCGGAAAATCATATTCATTTTAATAATCATTAGTGTGTTACAAAATGTTGCTTAAATTACAACGTCACATATTAAATTCTTCAAATTTATATTCCAAAGTTGGTTCTATTCTTTTGCATCAATTTTGAATATTTTTAGTTTTTGGTGCGGTAACCAAAGAGCCACTAACGTTGAAAAGGGTTCAACAGTTTGAATAATAAATGTTTGAATTTTGATACAAATCTAATGATAACAAATGCTCACTATATGGCCAAGAATCGGCACAAAAAGAAACCAACTGGAAAGAAAACTATCAAATCTACATAGAAATGTATGTACATACAAAACATGTGACACACAATACACATTCGGACAACATTCCATATGGGTTAGAATGTAGAATACATAGAGAGTTATGTACTTTACATATCCCTAAAGGTCGTTTCCACATAGCCGTCCAACAACTACATACATAATACATATATACGTACACCTAGTTTTATCTACATAGGCAAATGAACGACGGAACCAAAACGTTTGTTTCAAATATTGGAAAAGGTCAGTATATTCCTTGACTGGAGTTAGAATTGGATTTTTTCTTTTCAGTGCTTTGTAACGTACAAAAGTGGTTGGTTGGTTGGTTGTTTGGAGTTTGGAAAAATGTTGCCATCATAAAATGTGAAATGCACGTAAAATACATTTATTTGAAATTTAGATTTATTTCTTTCTTAGTTTTTTTGATATTTGTTTGTTTTTTTTTTTTTTTATTACATGGCGGCATAATATGAAAAAAAAAATCTCAAATTTACGTCGAGTTTTTTCTTAAAATGGAAATTCTAGCACCATTTTTTAACATTTAAAATCTTAAAATCACGAAACCTTTAATGTTCTATTAAAGTCATTATATAATTACGGTGTGAGGATGGCTATTCAGAATGCAACAAATAAAATGTTTGGAATTTATTTTATATGCATTTAATTTCAACAATTTATTTTCATTATTTGTGATGGTCATTAGATGGATGTCTTTAAGGTTATGGAGATCGCTATAATAGAGGTAAGTTGATTAGCACCGATATTGGTGGTATGAAAGAGCAAAGCTCCCACATTATTCTAATTACGCTGAATTGACATGAGGCATTAGATTTCACACCAAACTAATAAATCAATTCATTAATAGTCTGGTTCATTACACAGCTATATAAAATTTAACATTTATGTTTGTTTTATGAAGCAGGATCACAAGTTTATTATTTTTTTTTCTAAATAAAAATGTTTTAATTGTAAATATTTTACCTGTCTCATTTTTTGATTTCCCTAAATAGTGAGATTTGTAGATGGCCTTAATATAAAGCCTTGTTTTAGTTTATTTTATTGACCCAATTCCAATCCGACATCATAAGTCAGACATATATATTAAGTCTTATATACAGGGTGGCGCAATAGAACGTGCATATTGCATCATCTTTTTTTGCTTTTGTTGGGTTGGCGGGCTCATGGAGTTTTAGTCGCTATGAATCACTTCAACATTTGCGAGAACTCTCGTTCATATATTGCTACTAGGCGACTATATTGTGCTGAATATGGACTACGGCGAATTAGTGAAGCTCCGAGTGCTAATTAAATTAAAATATGGGTAAAGCGTTTTGAAAAGACCGGTTCAACATTTACACCACAAGCAAATTTTCGCCCAAGAACATCTAAGACCGAAGACAATGTTGAAAGAGTTATGGATTCAGTACGAGGAAATCCACAAATGTCGACTCTTACAATTATCGCGACGAAGTTTGCAACGAATTTTAACATCGGATCTTAAACTGCATCCATATAAGCTGCAATTAACAAAAGAATTGAAAGAGTCTGACTTCATAGCAAGGCTCGCATGTGCTAATGAAATGCTTAATCGATTTTCCAATTTTGAAAATATCTTTTTCTCTGACGAGGCTCATTTCCTTATGAATGGGTTCATAAACCGTCAAAATTGTCGTTACTGGAACAGTGAAAATCCCAAAATCAAACACCAGAAACCATTGCATAGTCCAAAAGTGACAGTATGGACAGCAATCTCTGGCAGTGGAATAATTGGTCCTTTTTCTTCGAATATGCGCCGGTTATACGGAAAAACGTCACGGTTAATACGGAACGCTATGTTGAGATGTTGGACGGATTTTTTGCTCCAGAAATTGAAAGTTCAAGAATAGTGAATTCCAGAACTTGGTTCCAACAAGATGGAGCTACCAGTCACACATCAAATGTCTCCATGGCGGTGGTGAAGCAGATGTTCTCTGGCAGACTGATTTCGAAAAAAGGTGATATCCCATGGCCCCCACGTAGTCCAGACTTGACGCCTCTTGACTTTTTTTTTGTGGGGATACCTCAAACACAAAGTCAACAGTAATAATCCAAAAAACATCGTTCAGCTCAAGGAGAATATCCGTGGTAAAATGACAGCCATTACACCAGCATTGCTGAAGAAAGTTTTCAATAATTTTCGTTTGCGGTTAGAGAAGTGCCATCGTAGAGAGGGTCACCATTTAGATGGTGTTATTTTTAAAAAATAAACTCCATTTATTACTCTACAATGCCTTAGATTTATTTTAACCATACCTTTTGTATTTATTTTTTTAATCTATTTTTTAAATATGCACATTCTATTGCGCCACCCTGTGGCTGCGTAATTAAATAAAATCTTGACATGTTGATTTATATGGATTAGAAAGTCAATTTGTGAAATTTGGTCATGGACGTTGGTGAGATCTTGTTGGAAGAGATATGTTTCTTCTACAAATGCGGTCAGCTAAATTGCAATAAATTTTGCTATTGTTTTTTAATTTTGCTCTAGATTCTTCAAAGAAAAAAGGTTTGAATTTTTTAGGCGGATCCGCATATTTGATCCACATTTCGGTCATGCGTTTTAGCGTGATACTCCTTAAGCTTAGCACGCAGTTTAAACGAAAATTTAATTTTTATAAAGAATGAACGCCCACGAAATTCTGTGCCGCTGAAAATTTAGGTCACATTTCGTTTGAGCTCTTCTCTAATGTATGTTTCAATAACTAAAGTATACAAATATTTAAAGATTTAGCTCTCAAATCAATCAAATCAGCTCCAAACATCAAAAAGACAATAATGAGGACTTCTTCCCCCAAATCTCCAAAATATATCCTTTCTATAGAGAATATAGGATGATTTTTTTAATCGTAGTTCTTTTAAAAATCGAACAAAACATTCAAACTTGCATCATATAATAAAATTTGTTATTGGAATCGATATATTGGTCTTTGCCATTTAATTTTTAAAGATAATTTCTGTAAATGTTGTCTGCGGCTTTATCTCAAAATGTCATTTCGGAAGGCCCAATTTTTCGTCACTTTTTCGAGCGTTTTGGCCTGTATTTCACAAATAACGCGTGTTATGTTATCCTGTAAGGCTGCAATAGTGTTCGGCTTGTCTACATAGACCAACGGCTTGACATAACCCCACAAGAAATAATCAAAAGGCGTTAAATCGCAAGATCCTGGGGGCCAGCTTACAGGGCCAAATCGAGAGATAAGCTACTCACCAAACACAGCGGATTTTCACTGAGCTTTTGAAAGGCCCATTCACCAAAAATTAGACGATGTGGTAGATCATTCGGCTTCAATTCTTGCGTGAGTTGAATTTTATAGGCTTTCAAACCCAAATCGACGTGTAAAATTTTATTTGCGATTGAGTAACACGTGCCCAATCGCTGAGAAAGGCGACGAATTGACATTTCACGATCGTCATTAACACTGGTCGCTACGGCTGCAATATTTTCTTCAATATGCACTCTACGCATGCGAGTCGATGGTTTTATATCCAACAAAGTCAATTTGGTGCGAAATATGGAGATAACAGCACGAATTGTTGATTTAGCAGGTCGATTATGACGACCATAAAATGGTCACAGTTCTTATCAAAAAATACTGTGAAGTAAACCACAATAAATATAATTTTCTGATAAATATAATTTACAGCAGATGGAGTGCCTATCAACCTTCTTCTTAAGTGGTGACTGGTATAGACATACAATATTATCTATTATACGCCGCCCGTAGAAAATAATTCCAAGCGTTTCGATCTTCTGCGATTCTCCTCCAATTCGTCACACCAAGTATTTCAAAAGCCTGGTTCTTCCAACAAAGTTTTGGTCGCCCTCTTCTGCGTTGCCCACCGAGTTCGTTGTCGAAAACTTTCCGTGCCGGAGCATTTGGGCACATCCGCACAACATGACTCACCCAACGCAATCGCTGTATATTAATGCGTTTGACCACGTCGATGTCGGTATGTAGCTCATATAGCTCATTGTTCATGCGACCCTGATACTCTCCATTAACGATGATGGGTCCATATACGATATTTTCGGAATATTCTCGAACCTGCCAGGATTCTGAGCCATATAACAAGACAGATAGAACCAACGTCTGGTACAGTCGGGTTTTCAATCGTTCAATCGATTTAAAAAATCATGAAACAGATTTGGGCGAAAGATTCACCTTTTTGCCAGCTACTCCCCTAATTTGTTTTCGCTTTTCTGAAAATATAGCCCAATTGCACTTCTCTAGTAAGTCACGATGCGTAAGTTTTGAATTCGAAATATGCGGTATCTGTTTTCTTTTGGTGATTTAGTTGACATTGTTTTGAGAGTTGGGATTAAATGTGTTGAATCGTTGTTAAAATCGAAACTTTTTTTTTAGAGAAACCAATGTAAGTCCATCGTTTTTTTTTTTTATCGAGAGCAATGAACATATGTTCCTTATGTATAAGTTTCTACATGGAAATGGTAAAGTATCACACCTCCGATGTTATTATCCGAGCAAGAAAGTGTTGCACTTTCAAAAAACCAAAAAACAACTACAGTATGCGACAATATATACCTATATATTAAGAAGTTTTGGCTAATATAGGGCTGTCCATTTACTGATTTCTAAAGCGTCAGTCTGGCAAGACTGTCAGCTGTTAAATATCTCTCATCTGAAGTGTTATTTATTTAGTGAAAGGTTTGACATTTATGTATCGTTTAACAATCGAAGAACGCCTAAAAATAGTTATAACTTACTGCAAAAGTGGTCATTCAAGCGTGGGCTTTCAATAGAACAAAATTTTCTTCAGCGATGAAGCTAAGCTCATTTCTTCAAGCAAAATTGTTGCATATGGTGCTCGGAGAACCAGAAATGATTGTGCGAAAGTCATTGCATCCGGAAAAGAGAATGGGAACAAAAATGACGCTGGAGGAACCTTAAAAGCATCCACTGCTGCTACCGAATTTAAATGACATTGTATTTCGAACATAATGGGACCATTATAACGAAATAAAAGTTTCATCGAAATGATAGCTCTATGTGTGCTTTATTTAACTTTACTATTGTAACCGAAAAATGGGTGTACCATTACGATATCTCATAGTGATAACGACAATACCATTTGGATTTCAAATTATTTCATTTATTTGTTAATTTATAAACTTAATTAACTAAAACAAAAAAGAAAAAACAAACAAAATTTGTTACCAGAAATTAAAAAAAAAAAAAATAAAACTATCTCTTTAATATAGTTTTTTCCCCGCGACAAAAGAATCTCTTTTTCAGTTTATTTAATAAATACAAAAATTTTACTAATATTTCCCTTAATTAATATTAGCCCTTATTTTGTTAAAACTTGATTCTATTAAATTAGATAAAATTTGTCCGGAAATTCCACTCCATACTACTACTTGTTAAAAGAGTTCGTATTTTTGCAACTTTCGCGATTTATTTTACGATCTACAATATTCCATAGATTTTCTATCGGATTGAGATCAGACAATTGTGCTGGGCACTTCAAGGCGTCAATCTTGTCTTCCACGAACCCCTGTTTTACACATTTTGCAGTGGATGTGGGGTCATTATGGTGTTGAAAACTCAACTTAAGTGGCATTTCTTCAGCAACATTACATTTTCTAGAATATCCTTATTCATGAAACGATTACAATGCCGGGGAAACATCTCCAGATACATTTCTTCATGTTTTACCGTCGCTTTAGTATAACGAGGATTTAGACGTTATCCTTTAGGATAACTCCATCCAAACTTTTCAGATTATACGTAGACTTATCAGAGAAAAGTACGGTTTTCCATTTGGTGCTACTTCAATTTAAGTGCTGATATGCAAATTCAATTCTAGCAAGTCTATTTTTCACAGAAACAAATGTTTTTTTTTTTTTGCGCTTCGATGGTTTAGTCCACCTTCAATAGCTCGTCTTTGGATCGATCGATAGATTCATCATATTGAAACGTTCAGTTCTATTTGATTTGCAATTTATATTGCTTTTAGAAAGCGATCCTTTTTTGTCAATCGGAGTATTGCCTGGTCGTCCCGTTTGCTGGTTTTCCGCGGAAAATCAGCCATCCTGTTTATGGAAATTGGCGATCCTGAAGTGCGAAAACAACTAATATGCGGAACTATACTATGATGTGTTCCAAATTTTCTTGCAATGAATGTAACTGATTCCTCTTTATCGTAATCGTCTATTAGGTTTCTTTTAATTGCGCAGAATACTTATTGTTAGCCATATTTTTATACAAAAAATTCAAAAAAAAATTCAAAAATTATCAATGACTTCGAAAGAAACAGCTAAAAATCCGTGACCATCATCTCTACTCATTCTTAAAATTTATAAAAAAGTAATTATTATATCTACAATAACTGCAGAATGTAAATATTTATGAATTCATGCTTTTGTTTTGTCGCGGTCGAAAAGCGGTGGTATAAATTGAATATCATTTTTCCTGATTTACAATCGCCTTCTTTTTAGTTTATGTCTTCTGTTAATAGAAGGATCTATAAACGCTACAAATAAACGAAAATAATTGACATACCTGTAAGTATTTCTTTGATATAAATTAGCATTATTGCAGTAAGAACAAGTTTGTGATTGTGTTTTGTCGCCTACTGTATATCTCGGTTTTGACAAGATATCGCCACAAGTATTCTGTCATATGTTCAAGCCGACGAACATGTGCCGTCGGCAAATGTTACACACATATTAAGTATGAAATCTTTGTATTCCTTAGGACATACATAGATATGTATGTGTGTGTGTAAAAATTACTGAATGCATACAATAAAATTGAATTGCAACACGCTGAATTACGAGAACAAGCCAACAAAATTCCACAAATAGGAACCCAAAGGATAAAAGAATTCATAAAATGCAAAAAATCATGTGATGTTCTACTCAAATATCACACAAAAGGAAAAACAGAACATTTTATTCCCTTCATAGACTACGAATGTGGGCAACGAATAGAAATTCTCAGCGTCAAAGAAACACGAACGCTGTTTTTTTTTTTGTTGTTTTTGTTTGCTCCGCCTAAACCTCTCATAATTCCTTATATCATTTTCTTTGGTTAGTGGCCTACATCGTTGTAGTTGGTGCCACCAGAGAGCTGTTGTATTTCATATCTTATATACAATATTAATATTGCGCTGTAGTTGTTGTTATTATTTTCCCTTATGTAGTATAAAGCAAAAGTCAGAAACACACAGTAGAAAAAATGACGACGGCGAATGAAAGAAAAACATTTGCTCATTTTTCATGCGCCGTTACAACCTACAACCAACAACACGCACAACATTCACCTTTAATAACGCTCATATCACTGATATGATTATGAAGGAAAAAAACTCCCTCTCTAGAGATGAAAAAGTACAAAACACAAGCACACCAAAGCAAAGTAACGACTAAAAAAACTCATAATAAAACCCACACACTGACACAAATAAGTGACTACTCAATTATCACTCTCGCACTCATCTCTCTAACGCACACATCCATAATAATCACTTACACTACTGCACAGAACTTTGGGATCACACTCTCTGAATTGAATGCTCTCAGTAACGCTTTTTTGTACTGTTGTGTATGTGTGCTTATAAACACATTTTGATTTATGATATAATTTATTTTTTTTCTACTCGCATGCATGTGTTTAATCATAAAATACGGGAAAGTACGAACGTATTGGTATGATAACCAGTAGAATGCCAACATGGTTTATCCTATACAATAAGTTAGAAGAGCACAGCTATTGTTTTTTGGGGGTTAGTACAGATGGCTATTGTTAACATTTATAGAATAAAGTAAGCACTGTTAACTTAGCATAACAATGTTAACGCTGTTAGGAAAGAGAACATTGAGAATGGCGTGTTTATTAACATAGAGTTTTATTTGCAGCGGTAGGGGTTAACATTTTCGAAATTAACTGGTCAACAGTCTTATACGTTAATGTTGTGTCTACATAGGAAGATGAATAACATAGTAGTTTGTTATTCATTTAACAGTATAAAATTTTCTATATTAAAACTGAATTGACAATAACAGTAATTTCTTTAGAAATCTTAGTTCTTTATGAACAGAAAAAATGTTGTTGTAAGGAGGTATACAAATCATAAGGAATACATGGCGTAAATAAAGAGATTTTATATCGAGTTTTTTGATCTAACTATTAAATATAATACCAAGATCTTCTGACCCGTGCTATTGCTTTGTTGGATCATCAAAGCTGCGAAAGACAAAAGGGTACTTATGAATATTGTTTATATCAAATTCAGACGTCAATATGTTTGACATATTTATGCATTTTAGTCTAATTTAATGAATAGCTGATTTAAGACGAAAATACACATTGTACAACTATGCAGGATAATCCATGTACTGTAATCGAAGTTTTATTTAAATTATTATCCTTAATTTGCTGCTAATAAAGTAATCAAGCTCATGATCTTGTGTTTTTGTATAATATTTATTTATATTCGATGTTTTTCTCCTCATAGATGAGCGATCATCTTCATGAATATTTGAATGACGCTGCACAAACTGGCATTTTTGTCTTCTTTTTAGTACTTTCATACCGTAATCATACTCGTATCTTATCTTACCTTAATGGATAGTGAGACCAGACGCCGCTCCCTTTTCAATATCCAGATTTATGTAGTTACATAAAGTAAATAAATACTCGTACATAAATATGATTAGTTTGGAAGGCAAATCATCTGGTATGTTTGTAAAACAAAGTTTTGGAAAAGTGACAAGATCGTGTGACTTGATTTTTAGAATTGCATTTAAATAACGTTTTAAGACGAAATTAACAGCGTTAGAGTACGAAACTGTAACTTCTTCTTGTTGCGAGCAGCTGTTAAGTAATATAAAAGTTAGTTCTAGCCACGTCTGTGGGGTTGCAATTCGTCAAATTTTTGATCGAAATCGCAGGGATTTTAATTACGGAGCTTTTTGGGCGATGACAACTCAAAATTATTAGGTGCTCAACTAAGTTTCCGCTGTTTACTAATAGATGGCGCCAGCTGTAAGTGCTTGGTAATTATGCCGCTTCGACACAATGTGATTTTCTTTTCACGTCATGTTCTTTTGGTTGTGTGAATATGTATGATTTTGCCCAAAATAATCGTCACATGCGGGAAGTATTGACTTTCTTCTTTCAATGGAAGAAAACGGTGGCAGAAGCTCATCGAGAGCTTCAAAACGTTTACGGAGATGCTGCTTTAAGTGAAACAACGTGTAGATATTGCTTCCGTCGCTTAACAGACAGTGATTTTGATGCTGACGACCGTTCGCGTCAATGAAGACGAAAAACCTTCGAAGACACTGAATTGACGGCATTGCTTGATGGGGATTTGTGTCAAACGCAGGTAGAGCTTGCTTCAGTATTAGGAGTTACCAAGCTATTTCCAAGCGATTGCATGCGTTGGAAATGATTCAACATTAGGAAACCTATGAGTTGAAGCCAAGGGATATGGAGCGTCGTTTTTTCGCCTGTGAACAACTGCTTCAGCGACTAAAACGGAAGGGGTTTCTTCATAATATTGTAACGGGTGTTGAAAAATTGATCCATTACAGCAATCCAAAGAAAATAAAGTCATGTTTGCTGGCCGGTCATGCTTCTACGTCTTCGCCTCGACCGAATATTCACTCTGCGAAGGTTATGCTCTGTATTTGGTGAGACCACATCGGTGTTATTTATTACGAGCTGCTCAAACCAAGCGATAACATCCCTGGAGATCGGTATCGACTTCAATTAATGCGAGAGAAACACCCACAATAAGCGGAGAAGCACAAAAAAGTGATTCTTCAGCATGGCAACGCCCTTTAAAACTTACCTGGAAACGCTGAAATGGGAAATCTTATCTCGTCCGCCATATTCTCCAAATATTGCACCGTAAGATTATCACCTTTTCCGTTCGATGGCATATGGTCAGGTTTACCAGTAGTTCTACGACGACATCAAAAAATGGTTAGATTCGTGGATAGCCTCAAAAGAAGAACAGTTTTATCGTGACGGAATTCGAGCTATGCCAGAAATATGTGTAAAAGTAATAGCTAGCGATGGGCAATGCTTTCAATGAATCATTTGTAAACATAATTTTATAATAAATTTCCTATTTCATTAAAAAGAAAGAAACAGTGAGAACTTAGTTGCGCACATAATAGAAATATAAAAAGTATACAAAATTTAAATTATGTATAATAATGTAATATTAAAAGCCAAATACAAAATGGAAATATGCAAAAAGTTCGTGGCATAATTTTGGCGAAAATGTGGAATTAATAATTTCTCAGGATACCTAATAGATCCTCTAATAAAGAGGAGGAATAAATTAGTAAGGCTGGTTATTTTAGACTTTATGTATTCAAAGAATTTACATGTAATGGGACGCAATTCAATCAAAGTTATAGATGTTGTGTTTTCTTTTGCTACAATTTTCTATAGAGTTTAGCACTTGAGTTTGTTTTTCTTTTTTTTTATACCCTACCAAGGGATACGAGCATAATCTTTTCATCATAATGATTAGAAATACTCATCTGAAACCTCATGAAGTATATTCAATATTGCCGCATGAAGTATATACAAAGCTGCCAGCTTTTAAATATCAATCATCTGAAGGGTTAATTATTCAGAAAAAAGTTTACCATTTACGAAGATGGATCGTTCAACAACCGAAGAGCGCGTAAAAATAGTTAAAATTTATTACCAAAATGGTAATTCACACGAGGGCTTTCGATCGAACAACATTTTTTCGACGATGAGTCTCATTTCTCGCTCGGTGGTTACGTCAACATGCAAAATTGTCACATAGAGGGCCCGGAGCACACAAAAATGATTGTGGAAAAAACATTATATTCGAAAAAAGGTACTCTTTGGTGTGCATTATGATCTGGAGATGTCATTGTACGGTATTTTTTCGAAAATGACACTGGAGGAACCTCTAAAGATTCCACTTCTACAACCAATCCAGAGGCGGTCATTTAAATGTCATTGTATTTCTTACCTATATATAATCGCAAGGTCCAAACATTATAATGAAATAAGTTTTATTTTTGTTTTATATTTAGTTTTATGTGTGTTTTATTACACTTTACTTGAAACCGAAAAATGTATAACCCTGAACTTATCTGGCGATGAATCGGTGCGTTATCTAAACTATAGCACGTAGGTGTCACAAGTGGGTCCAATTTGTTTAGTGAAAAACAAAGTTATTTCTAATACAGTTTGTTAGTTATGAAGGGAAGTGGGATTGAAAACTTTTCATTAATACGACTTATTGCTGGAAAAATAAGATAACTCGATATGCTGATAAAATCCATCCAGTATCAAGCAACTTACAAAAATAAATTCATCTTTATAAAAAATTCAAGTACTTCCATTTACTCTTTAACAAAAATTAAGGGATACGAAAGGAAACCGCTCCAGTTTATGGCCGTTCTTTAGAAATGCTAAGAATCAATTTCAGTGGATATTTCATTGAAGAAATCGAATTACTTCAATATGCTACAGAAGAGAAAAAGATTTCCTAGCCATGCCCACTTACATTGCAATGAATCGGTACTTCGTGCATGGCTCCGTGTATCTCTCATGCCACGGTGGTGCATATATAATCTTCAACCTGTCCGAAATTTTAGTTTCGATTAGATAAAGCATATTATTGCCTGAAGTTAAGATCAATATAGAGTTAAACATTATATTTCTTTAAAATACGAGGTATGTTAAAAAAAATTAGGCGAATTTTAAAATTCCGTGGACTACATGCCTTCGACTTTCGATTAGTATTTTTTTTTTTTGTGTTGGTACACTTGTCTCGAAGATATGTTGACGGTTTTATCTTTTATCCATACACTATTTTTAGTTTGTTTGTGAGAGGCATAAATAAGACAAGTGTTTTACCTGTTCGACGATTCGGTTTTTATCTTCTCAATCGTCGCAGAATGACGATTCAATCTTCAATCTTGGAAACAGGAAATGTCGCAGGGGGCCAAATCTGGTGAATACGATGGCTGAGACGTGATAACGGTGTTGTTTTTGGCCATATAATCTCTCACATTATCATGATGTAAAAGCCATGAATTTTTTCCACAATTCCGCCCGTTTTTTTCGTATTGCTTCACGCAAACGGCGCATTACTTCAAGGTAATATTCCTTATTTACCGTGCGAACTTGCGGTAAGAACTCCGGATGCACTATGCCATGGTAGCACTTAAGAAAACAGTGAGCAAAACCTTGATATTTGATCGAACTTGGGGTTGTTTTTTTTCTGGTTTTGACTGAACGAATGTACATAGTCCGCGAAATTTGAAAATTCGCCTTATGTTTTGAACACACCTCGTATTGATAAAGTATTTCTACACATATTGCATTTTCCAAAATCCGTCAAACATTACAAACTTATCAACTTTTCTATTCTATTCTATTCCCTCCATCCTGAAAGTGTCATTTCACTAATAGCAATTAGAAGTACTGTTATGAAACTCCGTAAAGTATATATACATATTCATAATTATGGTAAAAATACATGTCCATTTATGTATACATCCAATATATCCACTTGTCCGCAAATCTTTTGAAAAACCAACAGTGTTCGAACCGCTCGATATAGAAGGCTGGAATTTTATACGAAAATGATTTATACCCATCGGTAGGTTTGGTTCAAAACTGCATTAAGTTGACTTACTTGGAATCTATGTATAGAAACATTTGCATTTTTCGGAACTTTTTGAAAAAATTTTTTGGTTTTCACTAGAATAAGAGGGTAAGTAGGCATTCTAAAGGGTGTCCCAACAAGAACGCAATATTTAATTTTGGCGCCATTCGAAGTGTCATTGTTTGACATTTGAACAATTGTTATTGTTTGCTAGTAGAAGGTACGAGGTTAGTAAAAATGGATCGCCACACGAATGAACAACGCGTTCTCATTGTGAAATTCTTTTACCAAAATGATGAAAGTTTTGCGGCTACAGTTCGTAAATTGCGATCAATTTGGGGTCACAACAGTGCTCCAAAAGAGTCAACTGTAAAGAGATTAATGGATAAATTTGCCAAAACTGGATCTGTTAGTAATGTAAAGACAACAACGCGCCTTTGATCAGGTCGATCGATCGAAAATGTCGCAGCTGTACGTGGTGATGTCGCCCAAACTCCATCCACCTCAATTCGACACCGAGGTCAGTTGGTGTCTCCAAATCCACTATGCAGCGATTTTTGACGAAAGATTTGCATCTCCATGTATACAAAGTTCAACTGACTCAGGAACTGAAGCCAGCTGACCATGGACAGCGAAGGGAGTTCGTTAATTGGGTATTGGAGAGACAACATGAAAATGCTGATTTTGCCGATAAAATCATCTTCAGTGATGAGGTCCATTTCCTTCTTGATGGCTTCGTCAATAGGCAGAATTTTTGCATTTGGGGTGAGGAAAATCCTCGAGTGATTCACGAGAGGCAAATGCATCTTCAACGTGTCACTGTGTGGTGTGGATTTTGGGCTGGAGGAATAATTGGACCTTTTTTTTTATGAAAATGAGGCATGTCAAGCGCAAGCAGCCAATGGTGTTCGGTATCGTAAAATGATAACTAGTTTTTTCGTGCCTAGAATTGAAGAAATCAATGTGAAGGGCATGTGATTTCAAGAAAACGGCGCCACATGTCATACAGCCAGAGAAACAGTTCAATCTTGCGTTCTTATTGGGACACCCTTTATGTATGAAGGTGGAAGGCGCTTCTGACAATCCTACATATTTGAACAATTTTGCCAGTTTATGAATTATGAATAGTATGATGAAATTGTGAACAAATTTGTGGCACTAGCTATTCTTTTCTGGGCGTCATGCTCCTCGATGTGGTACCAAATAATGGCAATGGTTTAATAACAGTTTCCAAAACTGACGTTCGGATACGCCAGTAAACAATAGGCGCCTTTCAGTGACTGTACAAATGCAATGAGTGTAAGATCACTGAATCTGACATTACACGCATTCATGGAATGCAAAGGAATTTGTTTTTATATACTCCTACAGTGGCAGTTTAAACAAATATATTTTCAATGGATCGATATTATATGTACGGGAACAGGGAGCTTCCGCCACATCCACCTATCTTGAGATAAAGTGATTCACCGTCCCCGGTACTATGAGCTGCATTCCATAGTGGAGAGTATATAAATTTCGGTTGGGCCGAACTTGTGACGCCTATTGAAATTTACTCTTCTTAATTTAATTTTTTTAATTTTGTTTCATCGAAACATGTTTGTTTCATGTTTTAATGTGTTTCATCGGATAATGGTATATTATCATTTGGAACAGAACTAAATTCCGAAAGTATATTTGACATAGATTTCAGAAGCGTAATGAAAAAATTTACAAAATTTGTTTTTTCCATTATGTTCTCGAAATAGTTCTTGTTATATCCAATATTGATCACAAAAAGAAGATTTCTTTTGCCAAAAATACAATTTTGATAATCTTTTTAAAGAGAAGATAGACTCAGGAATTGAATGAGGAAACTATTAGTTTTCTGAATTTGAATACTAAATTTATTAATTTATTATTTCTAAGAAATTTGAAAATTAAAAAAATATTTACATTATTAAATCACTTTGCTTTCTTTGATCACAGAATCGGATATCGGGCACATAAAAAGGCACAAGAACAGAGTTGAGGCAAGAACTACAAGAATGTCAAAAGGAGACATTATGGTACGAGACCTCCCCTCTGTAAAGAAAATCTGGTGGAGAGAACTGCAGACATGGAGAGAACACTTTTATCACTATCACTGACGATTACCCTGACTGCCATCATCAAGCCAAAATGACGTTAAACTACCAATATTATGGCTTGAAACATCGAATCTATTTGACGACCAGCCGGCAGAACTATTCAAAACCAGTGGCGATGAGCTGATGATAGGCTGGTCATAAAAAAAGGCGATTAGTCTTTCTTCCAACGCATGTAAGGTTCTATGAAATGTGTTACTTTGCAATCTAAAGCCTGTTTCATCCAACCTGAGCGGCCATATTGATATGGCTTTAATTCGACAACAGACCAGATATTCAAACTACGGTAAATCCTCAAAAAGGTCCTACAAAGACAGACACTTGAGAAGACAGAGATTACTTGAAGACATAGCTCAGCTTGATGTTCCTGCCAAGATGATACATTTATGTTACTAACCGGACTGAAGTATTCACTGCACTTAGGCAGAAATCTTACTTATCCAAAGGAGGCCTTAGGCATGCCAAAAGCTAAAACGCGATATCTTCAAGTTCTAATAGAGATGATAATGAGAAAATCTGCAGCAAACTGACTGACACTGATAGAGTATCGTTAAAAACTGAGAGTGTTACTTCAGTATCCTCAATGATTGAAACAAAGTGGTGAAATGTTGGTTCGACTGTAGATGTAGCCAAAATCAAGTGATTTGTTGTGCGATCAAAGAGTTCACTCCTGTAGGAGCAAACATCGATAACTACAACTAAATTGGTTGATGATTCTAGTCTTCCTTGACGAAGAAAAAAAAATTTAGCTGCTCTAGACATTCGTTGTATATATCTGAATATACGGCATAACATTGGGGGAAATGGCGCAATCGAGCGAGTTAGCTCTAGGAGACTTCGAGACTAAACTATGAGAATCTTACAGCAGGAGAAGCATTCGATAATGACAGTTTTGTTGTTTCATATTGAAGGAGATGATCAAAACACCATGGGAAGAAGTCTACTGTTTGAAAATTATTAAGTCTTTCAACGACAAATTAAAGAAAGATCACCGAAGACGGAGACACTTGGAATTTTGTCCTGTATTCGGCTTGTAGTCAATAATGCTTTCGATTAAACCGCTAACTATGTAAATATGTAAGCCATCAAAAATGTCGGTCAATCTGATTTTGAAATTGGTATTCAATAGAGAACATATAAAATTAAAAAAAAATCTTAACTTAGGTGATTCATTTTGAGATAATTTTCATTTGAAAACCGCTAAAATTTCATGGAGTTTTTGTTCAATATTGTTTGATAGATATTTCATCATAGAAACATTCAGTCCAATATAGTGTCTTGAGGTATTTAGCGACATTATCTGCAAGAACTGAAGTCGGCCGATCTTCCGAATGAAGCCCGGATGTTGTCCTCTTGAAAAGCTTGAAGCAGATGAATTTTTGAATAAAATGTTGTCCAGTAATGAAGTTTTTTTCTGTCATAATGGCTAAGTCAACAAATAAAAATTGCCATATTTGGACTGAAGAGCGAACAGGAAAGGTTGAAGAGCTACCATGATATCCACAACAAAACAAAATACATACGGTTTATGGGCAGATGGCATAATCGCTTCATTTTTAGTGAAAAATGAGTTCGGTAACTGTGAATACGAAAAATATTTTGTTTCAACTTTTGGGTTGTAGAAAGCTGTTTGTGTAATGGGTGCCGCATTCGCTGATAATGGAACAAAAATACACTTACATTCGACTTTCTCAGCAGCAACGTTTTGAGAAGGGATACAAAAAAATGTTGTGCATCGTTTCATTTAAATATTGAATAAAAAAGAGGCTAAAGAGCGGTATGAAACTGGAACGTTAGCTCCAAAGCAAATTAGGCCTGGACTGGACTAAAATGTGTTTGAAATACCAAGGAATGGTTTTTCGTATACTATTTCTGATGTTTCTGATAAAACTATAGACTCGGAATATTGTTGTAGCTTTTTGGAAATTCGTGAATAAGATCCGATTTGACAGATAACTTATTAAACACCCCGGGCGCCCATTGATTCGAGGAATTACAAGTAAAGTACATAACCAAGTCGAGAGTTATACTTATGATAGCTCTGCCAGTATTTTTTTTTAAATTTATGATGCGGACGACTGTTTTATTAGAGTAGCAATTTGTGTACGGATTACATGTGATTGGAGCCAATACGATAATTTCAAAGTTCAGACCTGAATTCTAAGCACCACCCAGGCCCATCTTTATCCTATATGCTGATCCAAATTATAGATAAACAATATTAAAATCAATGATAAACAATAATGATCGATACTACTAAAGCATTGATCTTCTGTACAATCTACCCCTATCTGAAGCCTTCTAATTTACCATCACAGCAATCTCCCGTATCTATTCAACTTGTTACATTCAATAACAATCATCTGCAATAAAAATCATCTTCAAAGCGTGTAAAAGTCCATATGGTACAAGAACACATTAAAAAGGACTCCATAAGCTATGAGAATCCTTAAGGTCAGAGAGAACTACAACTAGTTGTATGTGAACAAAAAATACAGCAAAAATTCACAATTATAAGATTAAATTAAAATGTAATAAAATCAATACTCCTTTTGCTCTTTTTTTGCCGGTCATTCGTGGCGAATTTTCTCCGCCGGGAGAACAAGTGTGTTACTCTGCAGCACAGCAGCACTTGCCACTAACTGCGGGCCGGGAGAAAAACTCTGGTATTTGGTGAACGAACGCATGCAAACCTTAAGATTTGTGGTGGATTCGTTGTGTGAATTCGAAATAAACATTTTAGTATGCAACTTCCAGCAGACAAATAGAGACCAAAGTGGTTGGTTTGGGTGTCGTCTCGTCTCGTACCGTCTCTTGGTAAGCGTAAGCGTGAGCGTGCGATGTGGTGGTCAAAATACTATACCGAGTCATTAAAGGTGTACAAATGGACTGAAGTCTACAGCGGGATAAAATCAAGCCAACCTAACAGCAGCATAGAGTGCAAAACAGATTTCAGAGTTTAAGAGGAAGGTAAACTGGCACTCTCATTTACGCTCTCTCACGTTAAAGGGGAGCTAAAAAGTGAGCAAAGAGAGAGAGCCTGAAAGAGAATGATTGGGAGAAGCGGTGAATAGAGAGAGCGCTGAAGTATTGTCAACATAAAGATGTTGGCTGTTTGTTGATGGCTTCGTTTTTCGTTTTGGTTTTTTGGGGGGG